>CM076581.1:1429651762-1429901652 GCA_034641835.2 Pinus albicaulis | reverse complement strand
CTTGAATAAAATTTCATAAAAAACAGTGTTTAAAATCCCATACGCGGGTATGCCCAGACTTTTCCACGTGTATACGCGAGTCCAGAGATAATTTTCTGCGTATGCCATTAAAATCATTAAAAAATATATAAAAATCCCTATTTTCAAGGTTGGGTTGATGGTTATTCCCGTAATTCAACCACCCTAGCCTATGGCCAACTGTTTCCAACAGATTGAAACTACTTTGAGGGAATATAAAAGCCCCTCATATGCATGGCTTAAGGGAGAGAGAAAATTATAGACATTATACTCTGTTGGAGCCCAATTCAAGTCTGATTTCCCCTGCCTCCTGCACTTCCCAGATTTTTACAGGAAACCCTTGTTTCCTAGAGATGTTCATCAGCTTATATGTCATCTTGTGTGCACAAGTCTTGAAAGAATCCTAGCGAGGCAAGGGCGGGATGGATCCGGACGACGGTCTGTTCAAAGATCGTGGAAGGATTCAGGTGATCTCTCCACCTTTCTATTCTTGTACATGCTGTTCGTAATGAAGAAGAACCATCTTGTTCCCGAATTCACGTGTTAATATCTGCTTGCATATGTGAAAATCTTGTTAATTAAACATTTATTATTGTTTATATGATGTTTCACATTGATTACAATGACATTTAGGAAAGACATATGCTGTACAACTAGATTTCCGTGCATGTCTCTTCTTGATTTCCAGGTTGAAGAGGAAGAAGAGTTGCTGGGGGTTTGGACCCCACGGGATCTACATCAAACGTAGAATCTACGGGTGAGTCTTACAATCTATAATATCTAGTTTTTAGCGTACAAGTGTGGTTGTGTGAGTCCTTCTTGAATAGCATGCCCTGATCTGTGGAGGTTTTTGACCCAACGGCCTCTAGGGAGTTATTTCCCGAAATAGAACCGGCGACTCCGCTGGGGATCGCATTCTTGTGATTTCCCTGTTGGGTGTTTTTAGCTGTTTTAAAGGTTTCTGAAAGTTTTAACCATTATTTCCAGTCCAGTTAGTTTTTTCTCAGTCAGACTAAAGACCTGGTTCTTTAGCCAGGCTTGATCATTTTTATTTTTCATTATTTACTTTTCCATACGCTAGTTTTCCTCTACACAAATGCGTATACATGCAGGTTTTGTCAAAGGAAGTCGCGTATAAGCATTTTTCCTTTGCCATAGTCGCGTATGCACGCTTGTTTCAAAATTGCTAAGTAGCGTATGCCTGGGAAAATTTTGAAATTTTTGATTTTTTGATTTTTTGGTCTTGTCTGCCTGTGGAGACCTGTTCCTGTAGTGTCCTTTTAGTCTCTGGATTGTGTTGAAAGTGGTTATTGGTATTTTTATCTCTCGTTCAGTTGAAGACTGGCTCAAGTGGAAAATCTTGTTTTTTTTAGTGCTTGCATTTCTAGTCCGAGTACCAAGATCTCTTTCTGGGGATTCTTGGCTGTTCTGCTTAATCAGGACAGAGAGCTTCTGCTCATATGCTCTTTCATAACCTTATGTCTTGCTTTGCACTTTAATTTTTTCCTGCTTTTTGGTTGGTTTTCTTGATTTCATTTGACTAAGTCTTGTTGCAATTTTTGAAGAGTCATTTTTGGGTCTTTGAAGTTTTGTTTGTTGCAAGATTGTGCTATTCTTCTGGGCTGAGTTACTGATTTTCTTGTCTTCCTTTTGCTCGTATAGATCTTGCTACTAAGTGGCACTATAAGATTTAGAGCATTTTTGTTGAAGTTTTGCTTGAAATTCAGAGTTTGTTTGGCTTGGGAATTGGATAGTTCTTCTTGGTCTTTTTGAAATCTTCTTTTTATAAAATTCAAAAGCTCAAAATCATTTTGTTTTGCCATTGCCTTTGTTTTGCATTTTTGTTTTGGTTTCTTTCCATATTTTGAAGCCTTGTTGAGATTTCTTGCCTTCGGTTTCTGACTTGATTTGGGAAGGGAATTTTCATTGGTTTCCTTCTCTTATTTCCAGCATATTTTGGTGTCTTTATACTGAGAGTTTCTGATTTGGGAACTAGCTTTGTGGACAACCGAAAAAGTGATAGAACTGGGGGATTCTTGGAAATTTCTCTTTGCTTTGTTAGATTTTGCATCTTAGAATTGGCATGCTCTTAGTAATTTTCATTAGGTGCACTCAAACATTTGTAGTCTTTTTCATAAATTTTGCGAGTGTGAGGTTTGATATCTGAAAAGAAAAAAAAAATAGTCTCGTAGAACCTGTGTAGAAATTTCTTTTCATCGAAAGGCAATTACTGCATTTGCATGTAGTTTGGTTTTCATTAATTTATTTTCTGCGTCATAAAACATCACGAGTTTCATTTCCATATTCCCCTGACTTAACATAACATCCAACTAAAATAAGCGCATTAATTTTAAAAAAACTAGCAATTTTTTTTATTAAGTGTCATACATCAACTAGCTAGGTTGTAGGGCCTTGGATTAGGTGAGTGGAGAGTTAACTCTCCAAGGCCGCTCAAACTAAAACATAGAAGTTTATTAAATGAGCGAAATCCAACACCGTTAGGTGGACTGGGAAAGCTGTCCTCCAGAGAGTCAAGCGCAAGGGGAAGTGAAGGTTGAGAAGAGAGATACCCCCTCTCTGATTTACTGGATCTTGCCTTAAGACCGTTACGCCTGGTTGCTGACACGGATTGGTGCCCTTAGTTGCCATTCCTAGGTATCACACAAGTGATTGCGGGGGTGAATACCCGTGGTACCTGAGGCAGACGTCGTATCACTTCCAGCAGTAATTCTGGAGGGTGCCCCGGTGAAGCTTGGGTACTTGCACCGGCAAAGGCTGTTGTTAGGAGGTCAACGTAATTGTTTTTGTTACCTTCGCTAGTAGGCCTGGGCTGTAATTATCCCAGACTTCTTTTGGGAGGTCCTATTTTTCGCTTTCTCATATTTTGGTGTCCGGTCCTAATCACCCGGAGCGGAAATACCTGAAGGCTGCTTGCTTGGTTGCATCTTAGGGATTTTTGTAGTGAGTGCTCTTTGCTCCTAGCTTGCTTAGCTTTATACTTTTTTGAGTCTAATTAATCTGTTAAAGTGGCTGATCAAGCGCCTTGTCGATCGAGGAGAGTTCGGGGGTTATCTCCCGAAAGTGTTGAGCCTTCTTCAAGAAGGCGTAGGAGTAATATAGCAGGTGAATATCACCCAGTGGTATCTAACGCAGCGGAGAGAGATCCTCTGCTAGGGCTTGAAGGTGTTGTAGTTGGTTCTGGTGTTGGTTCCGAGAGGAGCACTCCGCTCACCTCAAAAGTCTTATTTCCAAGAGAAGCAGAAGAAGAAGTAGAAGTAGAGGCAGTACCTCAGCCTCCTGAGTCACTTCCATCTCCTCTTCCTTCTAATTCTCCGTTTGTTGTTGAGTACATCAAACCTGAGTCAGAAAGACCAGAAAGTCCTTATCCATCTCATTCGTACCTTTCGATGGCCACGACTGGGAACGCGGCTGCGGCTGTGAGTGCTGCAAGCATTCAGACTCCTGCTTCAGTAGAAGGAGGAGGCACAATTGCTATATCTTCGATTGCTTCTAGTATTGTTGTGTTTGGCTCTGGCTTCACCCAAGCACAAGCTTCTCAATCTGGTCCCTTTTGTTTTGGAATGCCCATTAGTGGGATTCCTTCGTTTTCCTTTTCCGCTGCTGCAACTGCGTCTGCACCCATATCTTCCATGGCCAGTGGGTCAGCGTCTTTTCAAGGGTTCCCCTTCGGAAGTGGGCATATTCCTAGTTCGAATCCTTCCTTAGGGTCTTTTCCTTTTACTTCTCAGACTCAGAGTTTTAACCGTTGGTCTGGAGGTCAGAGTTCAACTACCTTTACAGGTTGGAACCCTATATTTACAGCAGTGGGGGCAGGGAATCAGTTTCTCGCTGGTCAACAAGGGAATGTTTCTTTCCCTTCGTCGAGTGCTTATCAGGCTTTTTCCCCTCTTTCTAACGCTTGGAACCCCTATCAGGGGGTTTCCTCTTTATTCACTACTTCGAGGGGGGGGAACTGGTCCGGTCTATGGTAACTCTACGTTGGGAGGGGGTCCTTCTCCAAATGTTGGGTCCTATGGCCCAACATTTTCTACGAGTTCTTTCTGGCAACCTGGTGCCTCATCAAATCCAGGTTATTCTTTTCAGAATGTGGGGAATTCATCCCACCAAGGATGGAATCCTCAGGCTCCTCCTCGTTTACCTTTTCTGGCAACGTTGAACTTGCCAGATTTGTCGAAATTGACGAATGATCCGATCCGATATAGTCCGGGGTGGCCTCCGGTTCCTACCAAACTACCTTCAGACATTCCAAAGTTTGAAGGCAAGAATGGAGAGGACCCGGCTGATCATATCACCACTTTCCATTTATGGTGTTCATCTAACTCCCTAATCGAGGATTCGATTAGGTTGAGGTTGTTTCAACGCACCTTGACTGGAAACGCTGCCAAGTGGTATATTGAGTTAACTGGGGGAAATTTTGCTACTTTTGGAGATCTGGCTACTATATTTCTAAATCATTTCCAATTGCATGTCCGTTATGATGTCGGGACTGAACTCCTAGCTAATTTTAAGCAGGACGATGCAACCCACATTTCTGATCATATTTAGGAATGGTGGAGAAGGAAGAGGCTCATTAAAGCTTATATTCCGGGAGAATTTCTTTTGGAATGGTTTTTGAAATCTCGGCAGGCAGATATTTCTAAGGATGTATCCCTCTTAGGGGTATTTTCCGAGGAGCAGGCTATTTTTAGGGCCCAATAGCTTGATTTGATATATTCTCAGTCTGGTGTCCTTCATAAATATTTTCCTAATGCTCCTCGCTCCAAATTAGACATATCCAAGACTAAACCCGGTCCTCATGGTGACGGACTTATTGGGTTGATCAATAGTGGTGCAGCTAACCTGCTTAGTCAATTGCAGCAGTTGTCTATACAATCTGCTTCTTCTGGTCAGGTTGTGCCTGCTGAGTCATCACCTTCTCAATCTTTGTTGGTAAATGCCATTCAGACTTCTAACCCTAAAGAAAATCAACAATCCGAAGGGAAGAAGAAGGGACGGAACAATAATAAGAAAAAGGGCAAGAATGGGAAGGGTAATACAAATAAATCCAACGAGCATGTTGGTGAGGGTCCAAAGGATAAAAATAAAGTGAATTTTCCTTGCAAGTTATGTGCTGGAGACCATCTTACTCACCTTTTCCCTAAAATTCAGGATGCGCAGCGCTTGTTAGCTCAACAGGGTTCTTCTAGTTCCTAGGCTGTGTTGACAAACCCTTTTCCTCAAGGGAAACAAATAGTTGTTGGCGCAAATCAAAATACTGGGGCTTCCTCTGGGGGCACCCAGGAAGGGGAAACTCCGTCAAACATATACATGATGAGTGCTCATGCGGATATCGCCACGAGATCCTGTGATTATGTCAAAGATGAGTCTTCGAAAGCCAAGGGTGCTCCCAATGGTACCGAGCCGCTTCATATTACGAAGCCTACTATTGAGCCTATACCTCGGATGCCAAAAGCATATACCAAGCGTACAACGATTAATCCAAATGCCAGGGCTGCCCAGAACTACTCTATTGTGGAAGATATGGCGCAAAGTCCTTGTGCCATGTCGGCTCTTGAGATGCTCCAGTCTTGTCCAGCTCAGCGCAGTGCTCTGCTCACTACTATTGGGGTTGTCGATCCAAAGAAATCTCTTGTGATTACATTCTATGTGTCTAATTTTAAAAAGAGACTCCCCCATCATATGGCTTTTCATATCAAATCATCGTTTCAAAAATTCAATATCTTTCGAACGGTCGTTGATGAGGGCGCTTCCACATGTGTGATGTCTCTCGCATGCTGGAAGGGAATTAGATCTCTCGCAGCTGTTCCATCTGCTACTCTCCTGATTGCATTTGATGGTCATTCTCACAGACCGCATGGTATTGTCCCAGCTTTGCCCATCTGTGTTGGGGGTAAAACTGTAAGTATCGAGGTTGAGATAGTTGATGCAAGCTTGGAATACAACCTTCTGTTGGGGCGAAACTGGATTTATGAGATGGATGCCATTGCATCCTCATTATTTTGGGTTATTTGTTTCCCTCACGAAGGGAGGATTGTTACAGTGGATCAACTGGACTGTTCTCCTATAGACCTGAATGTATCTACTGACTCAACTATTCCAAAGGTGGATAATGCCAAGCTGCCTGTTGAGAATTTAGGGGTTGGAATGTATTATTCTTTGATGGGTACTTTTGATATTCCACCTCCTACTGTTCATATAAATGCAATTTCATCCTCCAGGGCTCATATTCGAAGAGAGTTCTTTAGAACTCATTATTTTTCGGATCCTTGGACCTTGCCTTCCCCTACCTCCACATTAGCGGAAGGTCAAGTGGGTGGAATGGCATTTCCGATGTCTGCAGCTGAGATTTCCTATCAATCTATTGTTGACTCTGCAGAGTCCATTCCAGCTCCTCTTTGTCTGGAGGAGTTGGATGGCGATGTGGCTCCGGCTTGGACACTTAGTTCTTCTTCCGCCCAGGATTTCCTTTATACCACTCTTCCATCTGAAGAGGCCATCCTGGAAGCTATGACTGGTATAGATAGACCTTGGGATGATTTGCATCATCAGTCTTACTTTTTACCTGATTTGAGCAAAGTTGAATCAAGTTTTCCAAGTCCTTTGTCTCCTGGTCCTGTTCACCCAGTCCTGAGCCCTTTAGCACCAACACAGGTATATGCTGAAGGGAACATGGCTGTGATTTCTCCAACTATCCCGATGGACATTTCCAGAGATCCCAATGTTATAGAGAATGTATTCATCGAAGCTGAATGTTCCCCTGAAGAGATTCAGATTTACACCGATCTCTTTAAAGAGTTTAGAGATGTATTCGCTTGGTCTTATGAGGAAATGCCTGGTATAGACCCATCTATTGTCCAGCATGAGATCAAGACTTACAAAAATGCTAAGCTTGTGAGGCAAAAACTTTGTCTGGTCAATCCTAGGAATGCTGTAGCTATCAAAGCCAAGGTGGAGAAGCTACTCAAGGCAGGATTTATTTTCCCTGTTCCTTTGACAGAGTGGGTTTCGAATCCTGTTCCTGTGGATAAAAAACAAGGAAAAATTCGAGTTTGCATTGATTTCAGAGACCTTAATAAAGCATGTCTGAAAGATAATTACCCCACACCATTTATAGATCAGATTATCGATGAGTGTGCCGGTAATGATATTTTCTCCTTCATGGACGGTTTCTCCGGATACAATCAGATTACTATCCGTCCTGAAGATCAGCATAAGACTGCCTTTATTTGTCCCTGGGGTACTTTTGCTTACAAGAAGATGCCTTTTGGTCTTAAAAATGTTGGGGCTAAGTTTCAGCGGGCCATGTCATATGCCTTCCACGACATCAAACATATTATTGAGGCGTATTTGGATGATTTAGTTGCTCGTTCTCGAAAGAGAATTGATCATCCTGCTCACCTCTGTCAATTATTTGAATGATGTCGTTTCTACAAGATTAGGTTGAATCCAAACAAGTGTGTTTTCGCGGTTACATCCAGTCGGTTATTGGGATTCATTGTGTCTTCAGAAGGGATTAGGGTAGATCCCTTCAAGGTTGAGGCAATACTTCGGTTGCCTCCCCCATCATCTATTCGTCAACTTCAAAGTCTACAAGGAAAAGCTAATTTTCTTCGGAGATTTATCGTAAATTATGCTGAAGTTACCAAAGGATTTATGAGATTGTTGAAGAAGGGAGTTCCATTCTTTTGGGATGACCTCGCTCAGCACTCATTCGATGCTTTGAAAAAAGCATTGACCTCTGCTCCTATATTGAGTCCACCTGATTATAGCAGGGATTTCCTTTTGTATCTTGCAGCAGCGGAATCTACCATCGGTATGGTTCTGGTTCAGGAGGACGATGCTCTGGCAGAACATGTTATATACTATCTTAGTCGAGGCTTGGTAGGACCTGAACTCCGGTATACTTCGATAGAGAAGCTAGCTTTAGCAGTTGTTCATGCTGTACAACAACTCAGACATTATATTCTTCTACGAAAAACTTATGTTTTGGCATCAGCCAATCGATTTCAATTTGTTCTCAGTAGGCGAGTGATTGGGGGCAAATACAATAGATGGATTGTGATTTTGCAGGAATTTGATCTTGAGTTTATGTCTGCTAAGTCCAAGAAATCTTTAGTTTTCGCGGAATTAATCTCTGAATTGCCTTGTGGAGAAGAGATAGTCTATGATGAATCCTTCCTGGATGAACATTTGTTTCTCATCTCTCCACAGGATCCTTGGTATGGAGATATCATTGTCTATCTTCAGACTGCGAAGTTTCCCTCTACTTTTTCGAAATATGAGCGCTGTAAGTTCCGTCACTTGGCTAAAAATTACTTGATTATTGGTGATGCTTTATACCGTCGAGGGGTTGATTCAATCCCGAGACGTTGCTTAACTCTCGAAGAAGCTGAGGCTGTGCTGAATGATTGCCACAGTGGAGCTTGTGGCGGTCATTTATCTGGGCTTGCTACAACCCAAATTTTTTGCGTGCTGGATACTTTTGGCCTTCGATTTTCAAAGATTTTATGGAGTCGGTCAAAGAGTGTCATCCGTGTCAAGTCTATACTCGAAAAATGCGCGCTCATCCAGCTCCGCTTTTTCCAGTCATTACTGTCGGTCCCTTTACAAAGTGGGGTATTGATTATACTACTTGTAACCCGCCCTCGGCTAAAGGTCACAAGTACATTATTGTAGCAGTAGACTACTTTAAAAAGTGGGTCAAGGCTATGCCTACTTTTGGGAATGATGGTGAGACAACAGCTCTTTTTCTTTTCAACCAGGTTATTGCTCATTTTGGTATTCCTGGAGAGATTGTCACTGATCATGGCAGTAATTTCCAGAATAGCATGATGGCTGAGTTGGCTCTAAAATTAGGTTTCTGGCAGGAGCATTAATCTCTGTATTATCCTCAGGCCAATGGGCAAGTGGAAGCCGTGAACAAATCCTTGAAGATCATTCTTCAAAGGACAATTAATAAAGCTTGATCCAACTGGCATATCATGCTGTATCCTACACTTTGGGCATACAGGACGTCAATGAAAATTGCAACTGGCTTTACTCCGTTTCAACTAGTTTACAGGATGGAATCCATATTTCCCATTGAATGTGAAATTCCTTCTCTTAAGTTAGCTGTTGATCTTCTCCCTGACACTTCCAGTCTTGAAGAACGTCTCCTTCATTTGGAACATCTTGACGAGCAGCGTCGCGATGCCGCCACGATGAATGAGGCGCATAAGAAATGAGTCAAAGTTCAGCATGATAAGGCGGTCAAGCCTAGGGTTTTCTTGGAAGGCGACCTCGTTTTGGTCTATGCCCAAGAGAAGGATGCCCTGGGCGCAGGAAAGTTTAAGTCTATGTGGTATGGCCCCTTTATCGTTAAAAAAGTCCTTAAAAAAGGAGCGTATGCCTTGGTTGATTTTGAAGGAAATGAGTTTTCAGAGCCTAGAAATGGGCTCTATTTGAAAAGGTATTATGCCTAGGCTTCGGCCTGGCATTTTGCTTTTGTATATAGTAGTTGTTATTTTGTACATGTCTGAATTTTAGGTCTTTGATGTGATGGTGATGTTTTCGATTTTCTTTGGCAGGTTGTGTCGAATGTCATGAATCATTATGGTTTCGCTGATGGTGCTAGTAGACACACCTGGAACTTGGCTTCCGCGGCTTTGGTGCTTCATCATCCATCCGGTTAGCTGTTAGTATCAAGAGGAGTCTGCATTGGTCCTGCTTCCAATAATATAGCAGAGTATACTGCAGTTATTTATCTACTCTCGGAGGCAATATCTTTGGGTGTTGATTCGTTGGTAGTTTTCTTGGACTCCCAGCTGGTGGTGTTGCAGTTGAACCATACTTATCGAGTTCGAGATCCATTTTTACTACGGTTGTTTTTGAGGGTACGTTTGTTACAAAGATCATTTCAATTTTTAACATTCATTCATATTCCTCGAGCAGACAATTGGATTGCAGACTCATTAGCTAATCAAGCAATTGATTGGCATATTAATCATTCCATACAGTAAAATTTAATCATAAAAAACATCATGCATTTTTATACATTTGTCACATCACATCATAAATCGCTGTATATATATCATCAGAGTGTTCAAAAAACTATACAAAATTTGGATCCATAAGTCATACAGAATTAGGGCTTATGCCCGATCATGTTCAATATAAAAAATATACAGTCATCCGGTAATCATATCTATCTACTCCTGTGGTCCCTGCCCAAAATTCGTGTTCCTATAGAACATGATCACAGTAGCGACATGGCGGAATAACCACACCCAGTCACATGGTACTCCTACTACCCGTCTCTGGATAGCCTCAGGTAGGTCTTCCATTGCAGCCATAGGCACTTGATGGGTCAAACCCTCCAAGTTTCTCTGAACGACATAGAGGGTCCTGCCTGGGTCTTCAGTATCTGCCTCGCCTCTGCGACGCTTATGCCGTGGGTAGCCCTCAGGACGGAATAGTCCAATATATGTATCATGGTCATCATAATATTGTAAGTCATTTTGAATCCAATAAAAAAAAAACATGTTTTTTTTCACATTTTTCATATATATTGAAAAAAATCATAAAAATCACATAATTCAAAAAACTGCAATCTTACCGATTGCGCACATGCCGCGCCAGGTGGAAGGACGAGGTCTGGATCACCGCGGAAATCCATCCCGGCATAGGGGTAGTCCTCCACGACGATTAATTGTTCTTCCCACCATTGGAAGAACTCATCATCCCAGGTGGTTCGGGGAACTTCACTTCCCCCCAGTCTCTTCATCAGATCTGCCCATCAGGCAATTCTTGGGTCTCTTGGGCTGTTGATGGAAGAGATCACTTTGGGTCGAAGCCCAGGAATATTCTCAAAGAAGAATGTCATCAAAATGGTTCCATACCTGAAATGTTTTGTTTTTTCTTTCCGGATGGAGGTTAGTTGTTGCTTCATATTCATTAATAGAGCTGTACACCAATCATACATGTGAGCTAGGCATTCCACAGCTATGCTCATCTGGGTCCTGGATGCCTGATGCAAGGAATAAGATCCTGCTACCCTGCCAATGGTAAACAGGAGAATCTTCATGTGTAGATCTCTCACATCTTTTATAGCAATATGAGTCCCTACTTTCTTAGCCCCCTCTACACAGTAGACGTGAACATAGTCATCCACAGTAAGCCCTCCCAAAGGCTTGCTGTGCAAATCTACTGGGTCTCCCCTCCGTGAGAGTCCAGTAATGAATTAGATGTCTTCTACCTCTATGTGTATGGGCATTTGATCTATCACGAAGCAATCTTCCTCCGGTTCCCAATAATTTACCAGCATTTCAAGCAACCGGACATTACTCTTCATATTTGGCATTTTGAAAAATTTGAGCAATCCACAATTTCGGAGGATATTGAGCGATTTTTGATCTTGCATTACTTCATTATCAATTGCACTATGCTCACGTTCCCTCTAAGTGATGGTCATATTGAAAAAATTCATTTAGTTGTTCTTTAGATGCGTTTTTTTACATCGCGGGTTGTGCATACGCGACTTACCCTGTACACAGTCGCGTATATATGCGGCTTGGTCCATACGAACCCGCGTATGCGAAGAGCCTTAAATTAAAACAAATGTTTCTAACGGTGAAACTTCCAAATTTTAACTCTATTAATGGACAAAATTGATAATAATGATGGATTAAGAGCTTACCTGACTGATTCGGCGAAGTTTGACCATTGATTGCTCCTGTTTTGACGAAAGAAGGTTTTTTTTCTCCAGAGCTCTTTTTTCCCAAATCAGCAAGTAACAATGAACCAAATATGAGGTAACATGTGTATTTATGCCCAGAAATTGAAAATTTTTGTAAAAAATTGATATGCCTATTTTTTCAATATATCTTAAGCTGCATAATCCGGATGCTTGTAAGTGCCCAGATTGGTATATTTTTAGGTACATTTTGATGAAGTCGAGATTTTTCTGGTTTTTGATCCATGACTGCTGACCTGTCCTGGTAGGTATATGATCTTCACTGGCATATAGGTTAGGAAATTCACTTTCCGTTGCATTTTGCATACTAGCCTCCATTCTGATCACTTGCCATAGGGTCGATCCCATTAGGTCATGAGTATTTTACCTATTTCACTCGCCGATTATTTAATCATGACTTGGTGGTAGAGCCTTTCTTTACATGGGCTTCCTAGTTAGTTCCTCGCTAGCACTTGTTGCCCATGCTGTGTTTTATGTAGGCTCGGGAGTCCTCTTTAGTCCCGCCATGACTTATGTGTTGAAGCTTCATTCTTATTCTTCTTCACTATCATTTTTTCTGGCTATTACCCTAGAGGCTCCCTAGTGTTGTTGAGTTGTACTACTGCATTGCATATTGGCTACTTGTTTATCCTAGCCTTTAGCCGGCTTCATTTGGACTCGATGTTTAAGCCATATTTTGACCTTGACTGTCTGTACAAGTTAACCATTACATGCACTTAGCTATCACGACTTGACACCCCTTTTTCCCATGGATGGAACATTCCTTTGAGTATCGCTTACCAGTTTCTGCCACCTTGCATTGAGCATAGGATTTTTCCTATCCTAGGAACTAGTGCATCTGTTTCTTGATACTTGTTCTATCCATTGTACCATAGCATTCTTTTATTCTTTTTCAGGCTTATTATATGAAAAAGACAAAAAAAAATCAAATATAACAAAAAGAGCGGGAACGAGATGTTACTTCATAATTTGATGGCAATACAGTATCAGTTTGTCGCCCTTGAACAAAGCACATACAGTTATATATTTCCTTCATTGGGGATGGTTTTAGTTTTGACCTAGGTTCAGCTTTTTCCTTGTTTCACTGGTCAGTCCTCCTCCGATTGGTTATATCTTCCAATCATATGGAGAGTTTGTTTTTGCCTCCTGCATAACAGACTTATATAGTGTTATTTTTTACTGCCATGGTCATCACGAGTCGTGCTTTTGTTCAAGGGAAGTTTAACCAGAGTCGGCCATTCTGCGGTGTCTCTTGGCTCATTATTCAGTCGGCCTTCTCGGTCTTGTCAATATCTTGTTCTATCACATCATATGTTTTGGTATTCTGCTCGTGCTGGTTTGAGAAGGTCTCCATTGACTTCTTGCTGGCGGGTTTGTCTCTCATCGACTACGACATATTGCTCTGAGAGTATACCTAGAGCCGCACCCTGGCCCTATTTCCATCATTGATAGGTGACCTTGTGCTCAGCATTTGATCATCATTATGGGTCTTTGACTGAGTGGTTTTCCTTGTGTTCGACGTCAGCATACATTATCACACTTGGGATTCGTGCAGTACCTTGATTTCCATATGACCCTATCGGTGGATATCTCGCCTCTGTGTCAGCTTTCATTATTGGTTGGTTCAGAGGGTTTCTTCCGTGCGCTAGCTTCATCTTGTGCATGTCGAAAACGTACTTCGGTTTGGTTCCGTCACTCTGCTTCGTCCGATTCCTTCCAAATCTTGGCCTACGGGTTACACTCGCGTTGGACTGATGTGGGATGCCTTAATTCCTTCCTTCCAGCAGATCTTTTCCCATCGACTCCGACTCATTGCTCTGGGAATAAGGTCTAGAGTCTTTTGTCAGTACCTTAGGGTTTGCAGTCATCAGTGGCAGACTCTTCGCTATCGACAGTGGGGATTCATCATTACCTCCTGATTGGTAGATTCTTCCAAGTGTTCGACTTCAACTCATTCATTCGCACTTGTTATATTGTACTGGGGCACCTTGACACTCATTTTCATTATCGGTGGGTTGTCTCACGTTTGTTAACAGTATACATTATTGACTAGTAATCAAACGATTTCTCACATGGTCTACTTCAGCTCATTTATTCCCATTGTGTAGAATTGTGCCATTGAGATCGGTGAAGACCTTGGGTTGCATCAGCATCTTTCGGTTCACTTTTGACAGTCCATTTAGCTTTTGCCAGTGATACTGTCCACCTTTATATGTTGCAGTGTCAGTACAACAGCATCCTATATGTTGGCTCCCGAGTTGCGTGATTGTACCATGTGTTCCACCCCTTACGATTTGGTACCTGGAGATTCAGTTACTTTTGTGATCAGACATCCATTTTCAGCACTATTGATCAGTTTGATATATGTGATACTTGGACATTGATTCCGACTTGTACTTCCGAGCCGTGCTTAGTTGATTCATTGTGTACTTTTAGTTCCGCTATACTTGTATACATTCTGGATCTATTCTGTACTTTCTATGTGGATATATTTTTGACTGAGCATGGGTATTCCCACCTCAGACATGAGCGGACTCTCTATTTTCTTTTATTGGTTTTTGGCAAGCTGAAATCTGGTGAAGTCCTCTCTTTTCCTCGCGAAGTTCTTTCTATGCACATAATACATTTCGGCCATCATGTACCCCTTCTGACCTCATATATTAGGGGGCATCTGTTATAGCATCATTTTTCACCCTCATGTGATTCATGATTGTCTCTTTGGCCTTGGGCACCCATTCCCACAACTTGAATAAAAGTTCATAAAAAACAGTGTTTAAAATCCCATATGCGGGTATGCCCAGACTTTTCCACGTGTATACGCGAGTCCAGAGATACTTTTCCACGTATGCCATTAAAATCATTAAAAAATATATAAAAATCCCTATTTTCGAGGCTGGGTTGATGGTTATTCCCGTAATTCAACCACCCCAGCCCGTGGCCAACTATTTCCAACAGATTGAAACTACTTTGAGGGAGTATAAAAGCCCCTCATATGCATGGCCTAAGGGAGGGAGAAAATTATAGACATTATACTCTGTTGGAGCCCAATTCAAGTCTGATTTCCCGTGCCTCCTGCACTTCCCAGATTTTTACAGGAAACCCTTGTTTCCTGGAGATGTTCATTAGCTTATATGTCATCTCGTGTGCACAAGTCTTGAAAGAGTCCTACGAGGCAAGGGCGGGACGGATCCGGACGACGGTCTGTTCGAAGATCGTGGAAGGATTCAGGTGATCTCTCCACCTTTCTATTATTGTACATGCTGTTCGTAATGAAGAAGAACCATCTTGTTCCCGAATTCACGTGTTAATATCTGCTTGCATATGTGAAAAGTTTGTTAATTATACATTTATTATTGTTTATATGATGTTTCACATGGATTACACTGAAATTTAGGAAAGACATGTGCTGTACAACTAGATTTCCGTGCATGTCTCTTCTTGATTTCCAGGTTGAAGAGGAAGAAGAGTTACTGGGGGTTTGGACCCCGCAGGATCTACATCAAACGTAGGATCTACGGGTGAGTCTTACAATCTATAATATCTAGTTTTTAACGTACAAGTGTGGTTGTGTGAGTCCTTTTTGAATAGCATGCCCTGATCTGTGGAGGTTTTTGACCCAACGGCCTCTAGGGAGTTATTTCCCGAAACACATTGGTGAAATGGACACGAAATTAATTTGGGACCGTTAGATCTTTGGGCCGAATATCTATGGTGGTGGATGAGCACGAAGGTTGGAAATTTGCATAGTGGGTGAGGAGGTAGTGGAGGCCAGGTGGCAAGCAAAGATTGGGAGATGGCTTCGTTGGTGGAAGGTGGGGTTGAGCTGACGTTGACTATTTTGTTTGGTAATGTGGGTATGGTTGGGAGATGGGATGGAAGGCAGGAGAATGGTAGCCATTAGATCAAGGCCTGAGGCCTTTGATCTATGATCAAGATTTGTTTGCGCAGATGTATGAGGAGGGATGGTCGGGTGGTTGGAGGATGAGAGGGGGAGTGTGATGACCATTAGATCGATGAGATCTACGATCGAGATCGCTCAAGAGGAATGCATAGTGCGGAGAAAATAATAAAAGAAAAATTAAGGAATGGGGCTAGGGGAAGAGAGGAAGGTGTGGTCCTTTAGAAGAAAAAGGAACCATGAGTGGAGAGATAAGGGGCTGGGGATAGCGAGAATTCATGAAGGAAAGGGGCTAGATGACCGTTGGATCTCCCAGATCAACGGTGGAGATCTACTATTGGGGAGGTGAAGGATAAGAGATTCGTCGGTAGGATGGGTAATGGGGGGAACATCGACAGCCGTTGATCTTGGTAGTTCAACGGTGCGGATCATATCGAAGGTTGAATCATCGGCGGAGGAAAGGGAAAGTGTAATGAAGAAAGAAAATGCGATTTGCCGATGCTGATGGGGGCTAAGGGTAGGTGCTGGGGCATGGTCCTGTGTGGAGTGGAAAGAATCGGGGGCTGATAAGGGCTTGAGGGATAGCGAATGGTTGTGGGTTATAGTCATATGGGGAAGGAGAGCGGAGGATCTAAGCCCTCAGGGGATCACATCGGCAGGGGGAAAAATATAATGGGAACGAGGAAACGAGGAAGTGCCGATGATGCGATGGCTGCGATGGTTGTGATGGCCATTGGATTTGGGAAATGGATGGTCCAGATCCCATCGGTGGATCGGCCATCGGAAGGAAAAGGAAGCGGAAAGAGGAATTGGGAACGCCGATGCGCGATGGCGATGGGGGCTTAAGACCTAGTCGCAGGAACGGGTCATATGGTAGAAAAAAGGAAGGGGGCTTAAGCCAAGGGGGCTTAAAACACATATATAAAAAAGGTCAGAAACAGGCCAAAAAGTGGGTTTTTGACTTTTTTTCAAAGGTTCCGATAAGGTAAAAAGGATAGTTTAAACCATAAAAAAGGGGTTTATATAGGTTTAAAGGTATTTTGATGAAATGGAGTATGAAAGGGAAGAAAAAGAGGGATTTGACAAGAGGAAAGGGGTTTTCAAGGCAAATTGATGGAATGGGTGAAATGAAGGAAAAGGAAGGCTTTGAAACAATCTTTTATATCAACATGTTTTCTTTGAGGAATTTGAATGAAGGTTATCAATGACATGGACTTCTGAAAGATAATGAACACAGAGAGGCTTCAAGAAGTCGCAGATTTTGTATGAAATTTGTTTCTTGAAGACTAATAGACTTGTTTTAGCCATCATTAGTTATGACCAAATTTATTGATGCCTAACAACAGCCACCAAGTCCCATTGAATTTCCAATTGCAGATGAAGGCTTGGAAGTTGATAATCATAGGAGAGTTGTTCAGCTTCCTTCTCAAGATGATTTGTTGCCAAGGAGTGCTCGTACTCATCAACATGGTGGTTTTCACACAGAAATCAGCCCACTTTATCAAAACCCATCAGGTTTGCTAAAGGATAACATGGCAATATATGATGAGTCAGACAGTGCAGATGATCCTGAGAAAGAGAAGGAGTCTCTTTCCCAAGAGGAGGAAGATGCAGTGCTGGATCAAGCTCATTGTCTAAATCCTCATATTCAGGTATTGTTTCAAGATCCCTTTGATGATTTGTTAGAGGATTTTGAAGAGAGAGTAAAACATGTCAAGAGTAGTTTGATGCAAGGTTTAAAGAAAATTTTAGGCACTGTTGTTCAAGCACAAGTGAGGTACAAGTGGCCTTTTGATTTCTTCAGCATCCTCAAAGAGTTGAACCAAGATCACCCATGCAATCATCTACTTGACTGGTTATATTGGAAAAGAGAGTTCACCAAATAAATTCCTATCATGTATAGGTTAGATTAGGATAGATAGGCATGCAAAATAAGCTCAGCCCTATGAGCATCTTTCTACCTTTAGTTTTAGATTGTTTTGACCAAAAAGAGACAAAAAGTAAAAAACAAAGAAAAAATGGAAAACAGGGTAGATTTGAAAAGAAGGTACAACCCCATACCCAAAAAATAGTGATAATGAAAGTGTGCAAGGCTAAATGCCACTACTTGTTTTGAAAGAAGGTCTTTTTCAGTCATCTAGCCTAATCATGATTGAACATGTTTTCAATTTATTGTTGATAAGTTAGTGAAAGAATGCTGGTCAAATCATTTAAGCTTGACTTGTCAAAAGAAAATAGATTAGGAATGAAAGATACTGGTTCCACATGCTTAAATATGAACCAAGGAGAAGGATAGGTATGATTAGAAAATGATGAAACATAGCCCTCACACCTTCTAGTTTTGTTTTCTTATGAAAATAATGTTTGTGTGCAGCTTGTCTCAAATGCCACAACTCATGATGAATCATATTGCCTAATATTGGTTCAATTCATGCTTTAAATTTCTTGTCAATAGCTTAGAGAATGAATTCTATCATACTGCTTAATATTAATAGTCAAATAGTCTAGGTAGAGAATAAGAAGAGTTCACTAGCATAATCTGAACTCTTGGAAGAAATAAGTGTAGAAGTAGATAGTTTGTTTTTGCTTTCAAAAGAAAAAATGTCAACGGGTTTGCCAGTTCAAGTGCACCCAAGGAAGAGAAAATGTTAGGACAGTTGGTTGGGTAGGTAAAGATGAAGTTGAGATAATCATGTTTTCAGATGATTGAGATCACAACTTCAAAGAAGCAGCAACAAATGAAAGAAGAAAAGTCTGCCCAATGGAAAAGGCACTGGTCTTCATAAACCAAGATATCTGATGTTCTGGAAACCTCCTGAAAAGGAGCTTCCCTCCCCAAGTGGAGCCACTGTTAGTCATCAATGATTTTTTTTCTTTCTAAAGATGACTAAATGTTTATCCTAGATTTCTATAAACAAAATTCATGAATATTGTGAGTTCTAGAAATCTCACCGCCTTCATTATCCTTAGAATAAATTTTTCACTATTTCATCATCCCATCATGTCAAGGTCAACTCACTACTCCCAAAGGACCCATTATGGGCTCATTCCACTCATTATCACTATGTTTTTCCACCTTTGGCCTCAACCCTCTATTTTGTTTTGCCAAACTCCTCCATTGTCCATCTAGGGTTTTTAAGGGCATTTTTCTTGGTTTCATGACTTCCATGGTTAAATCATCAACAAATATTGTATCCTGATGCTCTTACACCTTCCCCTATCCTTAATATACCTTCATCAACACTTCCCATCACTCCTATCCCTCAAAATCATCAATTTTCTATAGAGCCTAATCTATTGCCACAATTTGACACGTTTTTAGACTAGGCCTATGTTTTTCCCTTTTGGACCCCTTCCCCTCACTCAATTCTTGAAATTCCACTTTCTCCTACCATATAACATCTATCCATATTCCCCAAAATTTCCCCAAGAATTTAGATAAAACTTAACTCCTTCATTCCCCTCCCTCTACAAGGCAGTCCTAAATTCCCTACACCAAACCCTAATTTCCTCTTCCACCTAAGCTAGGGTTTTCCATGGAAAAGAGGCATAGGAGAAAAGGATCCACATTATAGGTCATATCAGCAATCATAAATCCATACCAACTCATAAACATCATGCCTCTATTATTTTCCAAGAACTCATTCCAAGGGTAGGGCCATTTGTCACACCGAGGGCCAGTTTTGCTTCAAATTGTGTTTATGACCAAACAGAGATGAATTTGACAATAGTGAGAGAGGTTTTTGTCCATAATATGCCCAAGAAGAAAAAAATCCTTCATTTTTTAGACAGGTATCATGGTTTAGAAGCAGTGTAAAAAATACAGGTGTCCCAGGGGAATTTCTACACTGCTGGAGTGACCTTGGGAAAATTAGGTTTTCTCACAGCTGGAGTGCCCAAATGACTTAGTGCCCAAATGACTTCCTTTATGAGTCAAATGACAACTAGAATTGAAGATATTTCCAATGAGCTATCCTGACTCAATTTGGATTTTATTAAGGCATCCAAAAGTGGCTTGCAACAACACTCTGCATTTCTGCACCATCATCTAGCATTTTTTGACCAGTCTTGAGAAAAGCAACTTATGACAAGGAAAATATACTTCAATTATGAAAAAAATGGTATATATAGAAAGTAGAAAAGTTAATATTTCCAACTAGCTATCACAAGACCAATTCCGACACCGGGAAGGCGTCCAAATTCCCTTTGCAAAATGGTGCTGCGCTCCTGGAAAGTTTTTCTCATATAAATTACACATGGCGCTGCGCTCCTGGGAGATGGTGCTGTGCCCTTGGCCAGAAGGGCTTCCTAAGCAAAGTAACCCCTCAGACCACTTCAGAGCCCTTTCAATTTTTCTACAAGGTGTTTGAAATCTCTAATATAGGTGAAATAAAATGAAAAGAAGGTGACCTCATGATTATCCAAAGAGTGTCGAAAGATCTTCAAGGACCTCCTAGATCAGATCATAAAGTCTACAAAAAGACAGTTGCCTATCTTGAAAAAATTTCTACAGGAATGTGTTAGCTCCCCATAATTTGATAGATTTATTGAGATATAAATGGAGAGGGGTAACATCAAACCAGACTTTGGAGTCCTAGGACCTAGCCTTCCTGGACTCAGAGAGGGCTCTCTCTATTAGATGCAAATGATGTAAACTTGTTTTCTTTTTAAGGTTAGTTTTAGGCTACTAATGAGGTGTAGGGTTTGTTAATTATTTTGGTTGGGTAAGATGGTTAGAAGGAATAGGTGGAGTGAAAGGTTGTAAAATCCATTGGGCTAGGGAGTCAAGTGAAAGTCAAGAGTATCTAAATGATGAAACAGAGTGTGTTGCAGGGCTGATTTAGCAGGGTGAATGGATCTTTAAAGTGATGTATGATGGTGTAATGAAAATTAAGTTGGGGAAAACACTAAGATATCTTACACATATATAATCTGAATCATAACTCATGAGTTAGGGCAAACCATTGATCTCAATGAACAATACTCAAACTGATAAACATATAAGATGAACATTCCAGTGAAACATAGAAGCATTAGAACTCCTAACTTTAGAAATGCACCTTCAGATTTTGGGAAAAAATACAAGATGGCACAAATAAATTTAATCAAGAAAAGAGGGAACTCTTAAACGTTGTGATCAAGCTACAAATAACTCAGAGGCAAACTGATAGGCATGGGCAAAGGGCAAGATCGAAACAAGACCTCTTTGACTTAACCTAGCAAGCAATACTTTAGAGAGAGGTTTCAAGACAAAGTTTGGGCAACATCAAATAAGCAGGGTATACCATGAATCATATTTGTAAACTAGCATACTAATCCAGAAATGAAACGAACAAGTTTAGGGGAGCCTAAGGAGCAGTTAAGAATTCCTTAGTTATGACCCAAAAAGAGGAAAACATCAACGCAATAGAAGGCAGGAGGACTAAGGTGCTTCCAATAGCATTTTTTAACCTATACTTATCTATTCTACTGCAATAAAGAAGAATGAAACATATGATAACAAGAAAACATGAAAAAATGAGAATAATTCACCATTAACCAAGCCAAGGAATCCTGCAAACAAGCTTTTCCATCATTAGTCCAAGCAAGCAATTCATTAACTCCACAACACCAATTTCTTCTCCAAGCTCATGAAAACCATGTATTACTCATGAAACTCATCAAATGCCAACATTTGCAAACAAGTCCTCATGCTCTATTTAACTTAGAAAATGAGGAGGTGGAAACCATAAGAGGCTTCTAGAAACCCTAAAAAACTCATAAATGTCATTTATGGCCAAGAGACCATGCAAGGCCCAAGGCACATAATATCTTATGAAATAAATGCCATAATAACTATTTGCACCTATTTCTAGATTTTCTAGCCTCAAGAAAATCAAAAATATCATTTTTCCATAAATGAGTGTGTTTTGTTGACTTTTGGTCCAAAACACACTATTCATCACATTTGCATAGCGCCAACTTCAACAGAAAAATAAGGTCTACTGTGATTGAGTTTTGGACCCCTTCCCGATGTTGGATTTGGCTCCGTGATGGATCGTTGGAAAGCCTAAAGAGTCTAATTTCCAAAAATACTTGTGGTTTCTTGATACAACCCATGTAGCTTGGTCAAAATGTCAAAATATCAAGATTGGTCATTTGCGCAACACCAGTCCCAAAACAAAGGCATAAAGGTAAAAAAAGCGAGGTTTTTTGACCTTTTGAAGGGTAAAATTTGCTCCAAAAATTCTGAAATTTGGTGAGCATGATGTGCAGGTTGAGAGAAATCCAAAAATGCAAAGTTTTTCTCCTGGAGATGCTCAATGTGTTTGCGTAGCGCCAGTGGCGCTACGCAAATGAGACCAAAAAATTTCAAAAAAACAAAATTTTCTCCAAATGTTCTCAAATTTGGTGGAGATCTTCCCTAAGGGGTCTTGGCCAACTACTGAGAAGCCTCAGCCAAAACTCCAAGGCTGTCAATATTTTTTTCCTTTTTTAGAGTTTTTATTTCAAAGAGGGTCTTCTTCAGTTTGGTAGAAACAAGCTTGTGTTTCCTGGCATAATGCTTGGCCATCCTTCTTTGCAGCTCTAGGATTTCTTTTGCCTTCTTTAGCTTGGCCTCTAGGTGCATGTATGTCCTTTCAAGCCTTGGAGTTTATGTAGCTAGCAAGGTCCCTTGCCTTTTGGAGGTAGCAAACACTTGCCTTGGGCCTCTTTGGTATATACATGCAAGAGGTGTGATATTTGTGTCACTGGTTTCTTTGGCCTGGATGGGATCATCTTTATTTTCTGCCATGTCATCACCCTCTTGCTCACTAATGGGTTGGTCATTTTCATGAATGTCATGACCTCTTTCTTCTTGGCTGCTTGGTCCTTTATTGTCTTCCTCATCATCTGTCCTTTCTTCTTCCTCTGCTGCTTCTTCTTCTTCACTTTCTTCATTCCCTTCTCCTTCTTCTTCATTACTTGCTAGTTCATTTGCATCACCACCCTCATTTTTATGTTCATTTTCCTTCTCTTCATCATAATCTCCTTCCTCTTCATCATCATCTCCCTCTTATTCATCATCATTTATTCCTGCCCCTACCTAACTAATTTCATCACCCTTACTGTCATCATCTTTCTCATTATTTCCACTGTCGCCTACTTCATTTGATGCATCAATAAAAGGGGAAGAAGGGATATTTTCTTGGGGTTAGGGTACTTGTGCATATGAGGAAGGAAAATTTGTCTGAGGAGGAGGATGTGGGTTTGTAAAGGCTTCATGGGCTATAAAAACCTCCCAAGGTATACCCTGCTGCTCTAGCTGATGCAATACCACCATCTTGATCAAGGAATGGTGGAACAAGCTATTCATTTGTTATGGGTAATTCCTCCTCCGGGAAACATAAGAAATTTTCTAAATGCTTTTATAAAGATAGTGAGGTAAGTTGAGCTCCTTGACCCCTGTGAAGTGCATGAGGAGTTTAACATGATAAGCATAGAGTCTAGAATACCTCCCCTCACAGGTGAAGTACTTCATGATAACCAACATCAATGCTTTGAGCCTGTGCCTGAGGTGTGAAAATGGGAAAACAATATTGCCGCCTCCTCTATACCTTGGTTTGATAAATGGCTCTAAAAAGTCCTTGTCCAATTTTCCCTTCTTAAACCATTTTTATCCCACAGCTCGGATACCTGTAGCCTCAAAGATGGCACTTGATGAAATCTCAAAATTCACTCCTGCAAGGTTTGAGTGCTTGTTATGCAGGTTGAGAATGAGAAGCCTTGTAAGCTCAGGGTGGCTCTTCACTTGTTTGACCTTCTCACAAAATTGAAAGCATCTTGTATTCTAGAAGCATGAAAAGATCCTAGGAAAGGAAGTAACGACCACCGTGATTTGAGGCTCCAACCTATTTATTGTTGAGCCTTGTAATAGGTATGTATTTAATCTTGATTACTGTCCTTTTTCCTCTTCCTTATCCATCTTGTGCCATGATATAATAATATAATGAAAGGATTTTGATGAAGAATAAATGAAAAATGATCCTGATTTATTTAACCATCCAAACTAATTCTCGTTGCTTTTATGCTGAAAATAATAGAAGGAACAACATGACTTAATCACGGGAAAGAAGACGCGTTAAATGCAGTCGAATCAAAGATAAATCAGTAAGGATTAGCACAAGAAAAAATGAACTGTCCGAGGATAGCATTTTGTTGTGGATCCCTCAGGATCTCCTGATCCTGAGGGATCACACTTATCTTTCCTTTTTAGCTATAAAGGGACAGGAAGAGCTAGTTCTCAAGGATCATGAATGATGTATCTTTCACTTATGTATAATTCGTAATTGTAATTCATAGAACGTAGTTCTGAATGACGAGATCATATTGTGATTTCGATTGACTGTGATGATTAATATATAATTTGCGTTGCTGTTTATTCAAATATTCTGGAGTAGTTAAGGAGTATTCACTGGTGGCTACGAGCCCGTTCTCTGGTGGATTTCAGTGCTGTTCTCTATGTTATACTTTTCCGTTTATTGCAAGTGTATTTTGCTTTTCCGCTTTATAGTTGATGTACTTTCGATAATTCAGATTTCTGGTATTTATTCCCTTGAACACACATTTCCAATTTATTTCCTTAAGGAATTAGTTTCTAGTTAAAAGAACTAGTTTTGATTACTTAAAGCATAGACAATTATTTCTAATACTTTCCTTCTGTTCAATAGTTTAAATCCAGCTGAAAGAGCTTGGTTAATGCTTCAGTGCTCTCAGTTGATTGTCATTCGAATTAGCTGAATTAAGAATGAATCATAGTTTTGGGTTATAATTCTTAGATGAATCACTTTCTTTAAAGCTTCAAGATTTATGATTGCATCTATATGAAATGATTGATTTTAGCATTACTCTTTGTATGTATATCTTTGACATATTGTGTACATGCTTGAGATAAAAAGACTTACCCAGGTTGATAATTAATGTGAGGAAATTAGGAGTTTTTAAAGATACCTGTTAGCACCCAACATTTTGGCGCCGTTGCCGGGGAGCGTGTTGCCACTCTGTAAAGAGTAATGTTTGATTGATTTTTTTTCTGTTGAGGGAGAATTGGGTATTAAAAACGGAAGGTAAGAACCTGCGTAAAGAACGAGTAAAATGCTTTCTCATCTGCCCGCCTTCTAGTAGAATTGCGTAAAAGTTTAAGGTAGGAATGAATGTTTGTATTTCTGCATGAATGGCTAAGAAGAAAATACCTCAAAAAAACAAAATTCCTCCATATAAACCTAAAAAACCTAAGGGACTGGTGACCCTTGGACGATCAAATTTTATCAACGAAAT
This sequence comes from Pinus albicaulis, assembly GCA_034641835.2. Classification (NCBI taxonomy): domain Eukaryota; kingdom Viridiplantae; phylum Streptophyta; class Pinopsida; order Pinales; family Pinaceae; genus Pinus; species Pinus albicaulis. Next base: position 1,429,876,687 of record CM076581.1, on the reverse strand, counting down.
CTTAAGAAAAGCTGAGTCTCAGTCCCTTAGGCGAATTGTTGTTGCCAGACATCCTACTGAATTCCTTCAAGATGCAGGATCACCATCTGTAGCTAACGCTAAGATTCACAGTAAGATTGAAGGGATTGAGCAGAGTTTTCAAGATACTGAGAATTCACAAACTCACCCTTCACAAGAAGGAAATTCTTGCAACCTCCGTGAAGGAGAAGGAGAAACAAGCAATCTTGAAATTAAATTATCAAAACCTAGATCTCCTGAAGTAGTGACTGAGCAGAGGACACCCGGTATTCCAGATCAAGGTAGTGCTGCTAGAACCATCCTAGCCTCTCGTGGACATCCTAGGAATAAATCTCAAGCTCCAGAAATCCCTGAAGAATATTGGCATATTTTTGACCAAATGGCTAATAACCAGCAAACTCAAACTTCTACATTGCAATACCCTATTGTTGACACAGTTGTCAATGCCCCCATGAAGGCTATCCCATTACAAAACATTCCTAGCTTTCATGGGCTAAATTTAGAAGATCCCGATGCATTACTTTTCAAATTTGATGTCTTATGCAGGGGTTATGATTACACTACTGACCCTTAGAAGCTAAAGCTATTCCCCTCTACTCTGAAGGAAGTAGCTCTGCGTTGGTTCATGGGACTTGGTGGAGGCACCATCAATGATTGGGACCAAATGAAAACATATTTCCTTAAAAAATACCAAGATTATTGCCGAACTAGAGAAATAAAAGATGAAAATTTTCAAATGGTAGCTAAGCCTAGCAAGACCCTGGAAGAATATGTAGAGCGTTTTCAATATAATTTGCAAATATCTCCTTACACAAATCTGCCTAATAATGTTCTAAAAACCACGATGATGAGAGGTATGAAAGACCAATGGGTAGAGACACTATATATAATGGGTAAGGGTGACATTTATCAAGAAAAATATAACAATATTATAGATTTGTGCATCAAGTGTTCCAGGGGAAGTACAAGGTTGAAACCAGTCAGACGCGATGCAAGTCCCAGAGACAACAAAGCCTCAGGAGGAAGAATTACACGAAGCGAAATCAACAATCTGTTGGAGGATTTCAAGACTGATATCCTGGGGACCCTGGCAACACAATTGGATGTCATGCAATCTAAGAAAAAGTAGGCTATAACATAATAGAACTTGGCTATTTTCTGCCCCCGTTGCAGACAGAAGCACAATCATAAAGAATGCTCCCCTAGATGCGATACAAACATGTGCCATATGCACTAAAGAGCATGCCACAGAAAGTTTCCCATCACTCCCAGGATTAAAATTAGTCTTCAAGGAAGTGGAAGAAGAAGTGGAACCAATATATATATTGAACTAGCATCGTCAATGGCAAGCATGTCAGACAGGTATGCCTACCGATCCATCTTCATTCTTTCCTCCCTCACAATATAATTCTCAACAATATTCACGGGTAGCATGGCATAATCAACCACCTTTTTTGCCACCTCAAGCATTTTTTATGCCACCATGGCCCAATCAGTCAAATCCAAATAATAATAATTGGCCAAATTCCTCTTACTCACCACCATTCTGGCAGGACAACCCTTATTCCTCCCAATGGTCCCCTTCCACCTCAAAAAATCAGAACTGGAAATCAAATTGGCAAAGATCTACGAACCAACCTATGGGGACAGTTCCTCTGCCTCAACCAACTTTACCAGCACCTTACACGTTGTAGCAGAATCTTGAATCTAATATATGACCGCAAATTCCAGCTCAACCCAACCCAAATCCTAACAATAGACTAGTTCAGTTAATAAAAATCATTGAGGGTCTGGACCATGAGGATGAGTTGAAAGAATGTAATGAACTTTAGTTGATATCTGGACGCATAAGTTGAGACCCTCCGCTATGCATGCATCAAATCTACACTGAAAATGATGTAAGAACCATTCGAAAACCTCAGCATAGATTAAATCCTCACCTCAAAGATATTGTTAAAAAAGAACTTCAAAGACTGTTAGATGTGAATTTTATCTATCCTATATCTAATAGTAAATGGGTTTCTCCATTAGTTGTGGTTCCAAAAAATAATGGGAAATGGTGAATACACGTTGACTATAGAGAAATCAACAAGGCGATGCAAAAAGACCATTTTCCCCTTCCATTTATTGATCAGGTCCTAGATACAATGGCAGGCAAGAAATGTTTTTCTTTCCTGGATGGCTTCAGTGGCTACAACCAAATTCAGATTGCCCCTGAAGACCAGGATAAGACTACCTTTACCTGTTCGTGGGGAACATTTTCTTACAGGGTATTACCTTTTGGATTGTGCAATGCACCTGCCACATTCCAAAGAGCCATACTCAATATTTTTGCAGATTTGATAAATGAAGGATTAGAAGTATACATGGATGATTTCACACCATATGGAGATGAATTCGAGCAAGCATTACAAACATTGGAAAAAGTTCTATAATGGTGTATTGCTACCAGCCTATGTTTAAGTCACAAAAAGTGCCATATGATGATGACAGAAGGCCTGATCTTGGGTCATTACATTTCAGCAGCTGGAATTCAGGTAGATCCGACAAAAATACAGGTAATTCTCTTACTAGCTACTCCCTGCACTCAAACAAAGGTATGCAGTTTTCTGGGATTTGCTGGATATTATCGTAGATTTATCAAGATTTTTTCACAGATTGCTGCACCATTTTATGCCTTAACAGGAAATAGTGATTTCATATGCACTGACAAATATGACACTGCCTTTACAGATTTAAAATGTCTAGTATCAACAACGCTAGTATTACGAGGCTTGAATTGGGATATAACATTCCAGATTTCATCAGATGCATCAGACACAACCATTGGAGTAGTTCTTGGCCAAGAAGAAGACAAGAAACCCTACGCTATATATTACATTAGCAAAACTTAACCCCTTTTGAATTGAAATACATAGTAACAGAGAAGGAGTTTTTAACTGTTATTTATGCTATTAACAAATTCAAACACTATATAACTGGATACCCTGTAATTCTGGATACAGATCACTCTGCTATCAAATGCTTAGCTAATAAACCCATTACGAATGGAATAGTGACACGTTTGTTGCTACTTTTGTAGGAATTTGATATAACTATAAGGAACCGACCAGGGAAGGAAAAACTTGTGGCAGATTTCCTCTCCCGAGTGCCAAGAATAGATGATGCAATAGCAGTAGAGGATTAGTTTCCAGATGAACACCTGTTTGCTATAATCGTGAAAATGCCATGGTATGCAGATGTGGTGAATTATTTAGCAGTGGGAAAACTACCTAAACATATGAAACCTAGAGAAAGGAAATCGATAGTACAACGCAACACTCGGTTCTCCTGGATTGAAGGATACCTTTTTCGCAAAGGGGCCGATATGCACATCCGCAGGTGTATCAAGGAAGACGAAATTTATGATATCTTAAAAGCCTGCCACTATGGACCTTGCGGTGGAAATTTTGTAGACTGCAGAACCGGACATAAAATTTTACAAATGGGCTACTATTGGCCCACGATTTTTAAGGATGCTAAGAAATTTTTTCAGGCCTGCGATAGTTGTCAAAGGATGGGCCGCCCTGTTCAATCTGTTGAGATTCCCCTGCATCCATAGCTGGTCATAGAGCCTTTTGAGCATTGGGCATTAGATTTTGTTGGGCCAATCAACCCATCATCCAACCAGAAACCATATATATTGGTTGCGACAGAATACATAACTAAGTGGGTGGAAGCATTAGCATTACCAAGAGCCACAGAAGAAACTGTGATAAAATTTCTTTTAGAAATTTTTGTACGATATGGGTTACCCAAAGAAGTAATCACTGATGGAGGGCCGCAATTTGTAGGCCACAAGATCGCTTCTACACTAAAAAATCATCATGTTATTCACAGAATTACCTCTCCATACCACCCGCAAGAGAATGGGCAGGTAGAAAGCACCAAAAAATTAATTGAAGCTATTCTAACGAAGATAGTCTCATCGCACAGACGAGACTGGGCTACTCGACTGCCAGAAGCCTTGTGGGCATATCGCACAACTTGGAGGAATACTACTGGATACTCCCCATATCAGCTGGTATTTGGTAAGGAACCTACTTTTCCCATAGAGTTTGATATACAAAACTAAGGACAACCTAGGAAGTGGGACTGGAGTTAACTAAAGCCCAGATTAATAGATTACAACAAATAAATGAATTAGACGAAATCCGACTTTTGGCTCTGCAACATACTGCACTTATTCAACAACAAAGAGCCAAATGGCACGACTCTCTGATCAAGAAAAAGACATTTCATGAGGGCGACTAGGCACTTCTCTATGATTCCAGGTTTCAAGACTTCCATGGTAAATTGCAGACTAGGTGGTTAGGTCCCTATGAAATAAAGGAAGTACATGACAATGGCACTCTTATGTTGGCCACCATTGATGGGTCTGATTGTTCCTTTAAAGAAAATGGGCATCGAGTGCGCCTCTACCAAAGACCACTCACAAGAGAATCTTTTTGTCAATAGATACGCAAGGACTCCACCATGCAAATTTTAGTTGCAGAAGATAATCCTCCGACAACTTCATCTTTGTAAGAATTCATTTCTTTTTCTAAAAAAAAAAAAAAAAAAAAACTGTAAGTAGGATTGCTGATTCAATTTGTTTTTTCCTTTGCCTGTTTTGCTGTTCCATCTTCGGAACATCATTTTTTGGTTTTGATGTTCCATCTTCATAACAACAATTTTTGGTTTTGCTGTTACATCTTTGGAACAACACTTTTTTGTTTTACTGTTCCATCTTTGTAACAACACTTTTTGGTTTTGCTGTTCCATCTTCGGAACAACACTTTTTGGTCTTGCTGTTCCACCTTCGGAACAAGACTTTTTGGTTTTGTTGTTCCATCTTCTGAACAACACTTTTTGTTTTTTCTGTGCCATCTTCGTAACACCACTTTTGGATTTTTCTGTTCCATCTTCAGAACATCACTTTTTGGTTTTGCTGTTCCATCTTCGGAACATCAATTTTTGATTTTGCTATTCCATTTTTGGAACAACACTCTCTTTTATTTTTTCTGTTCCAATTTTGGAACAACACTTTTGTTTCTTGTACAATTCTTGTGTGTTATGAACAACACCCTTTTTTATATATTTCACAAACACCTCTTTCCTCTCATGGACTTATTCCTATCTCATTTCAACCTTATTTCTTTTATGGCCTGAAGTACAGTACCTTCATGCGGATAAGAATTATGGATTTTATTAAAGCAGGTGAATATTTTTAACGTTATGATCTTTGACAAAGACAAATTCTTGATGATAGACTTAAAATAATTGAAAGGGACACAATTATTTATATTTTCACTTTACTGTACTGATTTCTACTGTATATGATATTGATTGATCATCTTTACCATGTTGGTTCTACTCTCCCTGGTTATAATTCTCTCTGTCTATTATCAGTAGGATTATGGGTATAATTTTTCTTATTATTGACATGCTTGAACTTCTTACACCATCCCTACTCTCAAAGAGTATTGAGCCTCCCTCTATTTATCATAAAAATATGTAATGACAACTAAAGTTTATCTATAGATAGAGGATAGGGGGTCTCATTAAGAGCCAGCCTACCATGTTCATAAGGAGGTAGCAATGTGACATTCCCACCATGGCCACCACACCAGGGTTATGATCCATTGGATGGCTAAAACATCCTTGGAACAGGAGGTCTCATCACGAGCCGAATTGCTCACTTTTTCTACTTCCCAGTGAATGGAAGTATGGTTATCTGGTTACCACGCCAGCACATTTGTCTCTTCTGTAGAAACAAAAATGAAAATTTTCAATTATAAATTGAGTATCCTAGCTCACATGGGTTAAAAAACAACTCTATCAAGGCTATGGACACCTGCTGGCAGTGGAAGCTCTGCTTATGGTATTGAAGTTCTATTTCCTCAATCAATAATTCTTATAATACCCTCTTCCCATTTATCTTTTTATCCGAGAGATTATTTCCTCTAAACACTTCCCTACTTTGAACCTTTATGCATGCGTTCATGTTTTTACTCAATCATATCATGTACAGCTAGATTATCATCGGCAAAGCTTCCTTTTGTACATATTGTTGTCCTCTTTCCTTATCACATAACTTATCATCAACCAAAGCGTCTTGTTTCTTTTCATTTACTATGATTATACACCACACTTTCACTCTATCGATCTCTCTTATTGTCCCGTCATTTATTTACGTACTCTGTTCCATTTTCTACTGTACCATTCATCCGTATATCCTGCCGTCAGAACAACTATTCCCCGTCTATTCGGTGGTAGGCGACCTCTCATTTCGAAAGGGGGAGGGAACTTCCATTACACGAGGCATGCGTTGTCATTATTTAATTGACTGATAAGATATTCCATGATCATGTGACACGCGACAATTTATAACACAATTGATATCAACTATACTTAGCTGTTACAACAACTTGTTGTTCTATCGCTCTAAGTGTTGTTGTGTTTTTTTCAGTATTGCTGCATTTTTCCATTACACTCATCCTTTACAATAGTAGGAATAATTCAAGCATTATGGGTGGTAAGACAGTGCACCGCAAACCTTTAGTGTTAGAGGTATCTGATAGAGCCAGGGAAATTCTTATCCGTGCAGGGTGGATATCCTATCTCACAAGATTTAAGCCCTTGAATGAGGAAATTTCCATTGAATTTCTACAACATCTGCAGAATGGGGAATCCATGGTGAAAGGTAGAATAATTACAGTCACAGACGCTGTAATAGCTGAAGTATCTGGGCTGCCGATAGAAGGAACTATATGGTCACAAAAACATGTATTGCTGCAAGACGCGGTGGAAACTTTCAAAGATGAAGGTGAACAAGTAGTCAGGAAAGGCAAAGGCATCCAACCATCTTCTTTGGTAGAACCATGGAAATAATTAGCATGCATTATCCAAATATACATTACCTGCGATGGACGTCGAGATGTGGTAAGACCACGACAACTTAAAATATTAGCTGTCTTGAAACAAAAACTCACGGTTAATTTTCCATCTCTTTTGAATTATTTTCTGCATGATACTACTATTAGAATAAGACGGGCCAGACACCCTAAAACTATAGTAAGATACCATGGATTGATTAGATTAATCATCAGTCATATGCTGGTTCAATACAAATTAACCTGGGATGGTTTCATGACGGCACTAGAGAGCATGCAAAACCCTGTAATCCAAAATCCAGAAATTGTGGAGACAAGCCAGTAGAACCCTGTTTCGAAAAGAAAAAGGCTTGCCCGTTCAAAGGTTGAACCCCATAAATGCAGGAGGTCTGTAATAATTGAACTAGCCCAGAGGATGTCTGCAAATATTCGGGATGAGAGAAATCAATCTACGGAGACAGCCAACCCAGTTAGGATAAGATATTCTGAATCCGAAGAAGAGGAACCCAATTCCGCATCAGAACCTGAAGAAGAGGCACCCAATTCCGTATCAGAGCCTAAAGAAGAGGCCAATTCAGAACAAGAACAAGAACATAATTATAATAATGAACTGGAAAGTGAAGCAGGACCACATGATCCTTTGGAATTTTTCGAGACAGGGATAGCCGAGGTCCTAGAAAATCTTAATGTATATATGCAACCTGGAGGACCACTTGGTGCCAGCATAATGGAGACACAAGTCCCAGAGAATTCCAGGCATATAGAAACACTACCATCTTTAGAGGCTGCGGACACAGAAATTGTTCAGGAATCCAACAACCAGTCCAGTGACATGATTCTGTTGGAACACAGCCATGAGGACCAGCAGAAGTCTGCAGACATAGAAGTTAGTCACGAGTCTAACAATTAGTCAGGCGATACGGTTGTTTTGGCACACAGCCCTGATGACCAACAAGTAGCTCTAGAAACCATTGATAAACCTGTTAGTGGAGCGGACGCTCCTCAAAAGAGCCAAGTAGCAGGAGAAAAACTTAAGAAGCTGCGACAACAATACCAGAACCTCCAGAGGATATTTAGAAGGCTACGACGAGAAGTTAAAAAATGTAAAACTCAGAACACCACTACAGAGGTGACCTCTGTAGCTACACAAACAAGAATATGCGAGAATAAATCAATAGGAATTCAAACCGAACTCGCTCCCACTCGAACAATAGCCACACAGGTTAATTTGCATGAAAACCTGGTAAATGCGACTGTTAAAATAGAGGGTTGGTACTCCCACAATAAGGAATTAAAGACTGAAAATGTATTCTCTCACAGCATCGACACTGAGACAGAAGGGCAATCTAAGGACTTCTTGGCAAAGAATGACCCTATTATTTTAAAACTTCAAGAAGAACTGACGCAAGCCCAGCTTGATTTAGAACAACATCAACAACAGACAGTCTCCCTACAAAAATACCAGGAATTACAAAAACAATTGAGGGAATTAGCCCTAGCAGAGAATGAGGATTTTGATAAGGCTAAACAAGAAGAAGAAAAACTGAAGAGGATGAAAACTAAGCTGAACATCATCAGGGATTAGTTGGACACCATTTGTTCATTATATTCAGATATATTTACCTGTCGATCTCCTACTACGAACTATGCCTTGTTCTTATTAGAACGATATTTTTTTTTTCTACGTAAAACTAATTCTATTAGGTATAAAAGTTACTGGTACAAAACTGGCACATTGTCATCTGTGAGAGCCTGACCACTGGGCTTGATGAACAAGCTCAAAAAAGAGAGTTTGGACCACCCTAGATGGGAAACCAGTCCTTTTAACAAAAATATCTTGGCCGCCCTTGAGAGGGAAACCGACCTAAAGTTCATACATAACAAGGTAACATAGAAATATACACTGAATGTAACAATCAACCTTTCCAGCTGAGCCTTGAGGCAAGGAAGCAAGAAATTCCAACAGTGATTGAACAGAAAAACCTGGAGAGTTTGAGAGCTGAGAGTGTCACTGTTCATGAGCTGGAGAAGGAGGTTCTTCCACAATCCTGCATCCATAATCATTGCTGTTGTCGTCCAGTGCTACTTTGAAAGCGCCGTCCATGTCAGTGTGTTCAACCTCCTTGCGCAGATCGTTCTTGGGAGGGAGATTGGAAGCTGCTGGCCAGTCCACTCCACTGGGAAAGCTTGAGACCGGAGGGGGCTGGGGAGTGGCCCTACTGGTCGGAGTGGGGTTAGGAGACTCTTCAAGGAGAGTTACAGTGATAAAAGCTGTAATAATGGGTCTATTTGAGGAGCATTCGAATCAAAATTCAGCACGCTGAGAGGATTGTCGAATGGAGGGACTAGCATTCTCATGAGAGACAGGAGGGAAAACACTGCTGGAAGGGACAAAAGCCATGGGAGGGGTAGACCGAGAAGCACGAACATTTTCTGGAAGGCGTTCTCGTCCTCTGCAACTGCGCATAGATTGAGGTTGAACATGCTCCTCATCAGCAGAGGAAGACCCCGAGGCAGAGCTGAAGGAAGGGCGGTGATAAGTGACAAGGCCCCGACTGGTTCCTCGCCTGCACCGCATTCTATGGCGGAGGCGAGGCATGGAGACATGGGCGGGGTGATGGAGACTAGAGCAGAAGGGACGGACAAAGAAATTAGGAGCCCTGAGAGGGGAATTAACACCGCTGAAGATTTTCGACTAAGCACAAAGAGGAGAGACAAGACCACCGAGACGATCTGCCCAAGCACTGTGAGGTGAATTAACACTACAGTGGGGGCTGTGGGAGAAGTGATACTCTGGAAGCGGCTCAAAACACACAAGCAAGGTGCAACGACGTCCAGTGTGTGTTCTCGCACTGGATTCTGCAAAACCAGGAGGGCATTCACCGCGAAGGGGAGGCGGGGATCCGCCACCGCATTCAAAACCATTCGAACCATCCAGAATGAGCTCCATGGACAGGAGAACCGCCATATGAAATTTAATAGGGATCCGATCAAGAGAATTAATGTTTGCTCGAGCTGGCGAGTTAATGTTTTCATAAATGCTTGTACAGAGGGCCATATGGCCTCCCCACGCGAGCTCCTTCGGGAGTTGCGCAGGGACCCATGTCCCATCAAACCTCTCAGACATCCGCATCCGGTGAATTATTAGAACGATATTTACTGTTAAAAATCAAAGCTGTTAGAGCTGACAGGCCAATTGAGCTGAAGACGATGGAGAATTTTATGAATTCCTGTAAGACACATGGAGTAAAGGTCCAAAGGCTTCTTTGTGAATTTTATTTGCATAATTTCATATTAGATAAAGAAGTGGATGTGAATCCTAGCCCTTTTATTGGAGATGTTCAATTTCAGACTTTTATCTCTTTTGCAGTCAACCAACTCAAGTGGTTGAAGGCTTATAATTCTTTCAAAAGGCAGGAACACAACTTAGATCTTTGGGTAAGAAGTGAACCTACTCACCCTCTGTAACTGTTTACTAAGCATAAAATACTGATGACACAGGAGGGCGTGACTAATATTTTAGGGCCCATACATAAGGAAATTGTGCTGGAAGGAACAACATATTTCCTCTTCATTCAGGAAATATCCCTGGTTGCATCCAAAATGATATGGATGGTGTCAAGCAACAATGTTAAGGAAAGAGAACCATTTAATTATGGAAATTTCAAAGCTGCTGCGAGATGGTTAGTCCCATACATCAATTTTATCTTAAAAGGAGGACCTTATTGGGTGGGATGTCGCTTTAGAAGCCCCATTATTTGGTATCATCCTAAGGGGTATCATCCTAAATATGAGTTACCTGAAGGACAAGAAGCGACAGCCTTTGAAAACCTGACACGACATCATGGTCTCAGACCTATTACAGACAGACCTTCTCCAGCCTACTCTTTAACTTCTTTGCATAAGAATTATTTATTTTTCATGGGGATATGAAAAAAGGTAAGAAGGGGAGTATGTTGAGCCTTGCAATAGGTATGTATTTACTCTTGATTACTGTCCTTTTTCCTCTTCCTTATCCATCTTGTGCCATGATATAATAATATAATGAAAGGATTTTGATGAAGAATGAATGAAAAATGATCCTGATACGATTTAACCGTCCAAACTAAATCTCGTTACTTTTTATGCTAAAAATAATAGAAGGAACAACAAGACTTAATCACGGGAAAGAAGACGTGTTAAATGCGGTTGAATCAAAGATAAATCAATAAGGATTAGCGCAAGAACGAACGAACTGTCTGAGGATAACATTTTGTCGTGGATCCCTCAGGATCTCCTGATCCTAAGGGATCACGCTTATCTTTCCTTTTTAGCTATAAAGGGATAGGGAGAGCTAGTTCTCAAGGATCATGAATGATGTATCTTTCACTTCTGTATAATTCATAATTGTAATTCACAGAATGTAGTTCTGAATGACAATATCGTATTGTGATGTCGATTGAATGTGATGATTAATATATAATTCGCGTTGTTGTTTATTCAAATATTATGGAGTAGTTAAGCAGTATTCACCGGTGGCTACGAGCCCGGTATCTGGTGGATTTCACTGATGTTCTCTATGTTATAATTTTCTGTTTATTGCAAGTGTATTCTGTTTTTCCTCTTTATAGTTGACGTACTTTTGATAATTCAGATTTCTGGTATTTATTCCCTTGAACACACATTTTCAATTTATTTCCTTAAGGAATTAGTTGCTAGTTAAAAGAACTGGTTTTGATTACTTAAACCATAGATAGTTATTTCTAATACTTTCCTTCTGTTCAATAGTTTAAATTCAACTGAAAGAGTTCGGTTAATGCTTCAGTGCTCTCAGTTGATTGTCATTCGAACTAGCTGAATTAAGAATGAATCATAGTTTTGGGTTATAATGCTTAGATGAATCACTTTCGTTAAAGCTTCAAGATTTATGATTGCATCTATATGAAATGATTGATTTTAGCATTACTCTTTGTATGTATAGCTTGCACATATTGTGTACACGCTTGAGATAAAAAGACTTACTGAGGTTGATAATTAATGTGAGGCAATTATGAGTTTTTAAAGACACCTGTTAGCACCCAACATTTACCTTTCCTCTTCTTATTGTTGATGGAAACCTTGATCATTTCTTGCAAAAATGTGAACAAGGGCAACTGTCCCTTGTAGTATTTATGCTCTAAGCCAAGTAGGTCTTTCTTGAATGACTGTTGATCAGTCTTGGATCAAATTTCTTGAATTTATTCCTCTTTGAATACAATCTCTTCATACAGGAAGACATAGTTTGTAGGGCACCAAATCCATCCTATGACTTTGTGAGACCTTAGGTCACCTAATGGGGCTTTCCTGGACTTGGCTTTTGGACTGAGACTTAGACTTAGGGATCACCAAGTGTAAGATAGGATCCATGATAAGCTTAGTGTATTGAAGATCCAAAATCCAATATACTTGATTTATCCAAAGGGTCTACAGGGACAATTTGAGACCATTAGTGTTTGTGAGTATCATGAGAGACACAACAAAGCTGTTTGATTGGTAGGCTTAGGTGATAGTGGCAAATTTTTAGGAAAAAAAAAATAGAGGATTTGAGCCAAAGGTGAATACATATGCACAAAATGGGTTATACAAGCCTCTAATGGGTTTTCTGGGACTGGTAAGCAAAGCTAGACATTATGGAGAGATGAGATAGTGAAAAATTATCTTCAGGATAATGAAGGCAGTGAGATTTATAGAACTCACAATGTTTACGAACCTTGTTTATAGAAATCTTGGGATATTTATTTAGTCATCATCAAGGCAAAAAATTATTGATGACTAACAATGGCTCCACTTGGGGAGGGAAACTCCTTTTCGGGGGGTGTCCAAAACTTCAGATTTTTGGCTTTATGGAGACTCGTGCCTCATCCATTGGGAAAATTTTACCTCTTTCATTTGCTGATGTTTTCTTTGAAGCTATGGTCTCAGTATTCTGAAAGACACGGTCAGCACAAATCCATCTCTACCTACCCAACCTACTTGCCTAACATTTTTTCCTCTTTGGGTGCATTTCAATTAGCAAACCCTTGACATTTTGTTCTTCTGAAAGAAAAACAAGCTATCTACTTCTACCCTTATTACTTCCAAGAGTTCAGAATAGGCTAATGAACTCTATTATTCTCTAACTAGTCTAATCATTTGTCAAGATTAAGCTGTTTGACAAATTTTATTCTATATTCTACTAACATGAAATTCAAAACATGATCAAACCAGGATTAGGAAATCTGATTTGCCATGGTTTTGTGGCATAAGAACAAGCTGCACACAGATGTTATTTTTGTGCAATGAGAAACTAGAAAACATGAGGGTTATGATTCAGAATTTGTTTGTTATCCCTATATTTTCTCTTTGGTTCAAATTTGAGCATGGAGAACCAATATATTTTCTTCCTAATCTATTCCTACTGACAAGTCAAGTTTAGATGCATTGACAAGTTCTCTTTCACTAACCTATCAGTAATAAATTGAAAACATGTTCAGCCATGATTAGGCTAGATGACTGAACAAGACCTTTTGGAACAAGTAGTGGCATTTAGGCTTGCACACTTTCAGTAGTACTCTTTTTTTTGGGTATGGGACTATACCTCTTTTCAAATCTTCCCTCTTTTTCATTTTTTATTTGTTTTGTATTTTTTCTCTCTTTTTGGTCAAAACAATTCTAAAACTAAAGGTAGAAAAGATGCTCATAGTGCTGAGCTTATTTTCATGCCTATCTATCCTAATCTAATTTTTACATGATATACATTCAGCTGGTGAACTCTCTTTTCCAATACAACGAATCAAGCAGATGATTAGATAAGGGATCTTCGTTCAACTCTCTGAGGGTGTTGACAAAATTAAAAGGCCACTCCCAACTTACTTGTGTTTGAATAGTAGTACCTAAATTTATTCTTACACTTTGCAAAAAACTGCTCTTGACATGATTTACTCCCTCTTCAAATGTGTTTAACAAATCAACAAAGGGATATTGAAACAATACCTGGTTGTGAATATTTGGTAAATAATCTTGATCCAGGAATGCTTCTTTCTCCACTTGGTTGAGCTTGGGACTCCTTAGGGAAAGAAAATCTACCTCTTCCTCATGATCATCTGAACTGGTAGACACATCATAGATTGCAATGTTATCCTCTAGCAAACCTGATTGGTTTTGATAGAGTGGGCTGATTTTTGTGTGAAAACCACCATGTTGATGAGTAGGAGCACTCTTTGTAAACAAATCTTATTGAGAAAGAAGTGCATAAACTCTCTTGTGATCATCAATTTCCATGCCTTCATTTGCTTCCAAATTTTCTAAGCTTTCCTCATCACTGTCATGGCTGCTATGCATTGGTTGATTACCTTTCTCAAGTTGATGAAACTGGGATTCCTCCCAAAAACCAAGTGCTGAATGCTCTACAAGATTAGATTCTGTTTGGAGAACATCATCATTATCAACATATTGATCAAATCTTGGAGAATCATCAATATAATTAATGTCACCAACCGTACATATTGGACTATCATATTGTTTCTCTTTGAATTGATCTATAAATCCATTTTTTTCTATGTGATAGTTAGGATTAGGAGGAAAATAAATAGAACTGTTCTCTTGATATGAAGGTTTAGAGGCAGATTGCATGTTTATAAGCTGATTTATCTCCCCTTCAGTTAAAAAATGAGGCATTTTTATCTTTCTTTGGATAGAACTACAATAGTCCTCTTTCTCTTGTGAAGGCTGATTCTGGGGCTGGATGTTTTCTTGAGACTCACCTAGAAAAGATGATGAATCATCACTTGGGCTTTTAGAGAGGTCTTGTGGGGGTCTCTTTCATTTACTGATTGATTTTGTCCTTAACTAACTCTTCTTGATTTTCATGATAGTTAAATTGAGCATGAAATTTATGAATTTCCTTTGATATATGCTCAAGGTGCCAATTTCTTTTTATAATCTGAAATGAATCAAAGCATAAAGGTAGAGATCCTAAATTTGTTGACTCATTCTCTATTTCAGATTGTGTGGTTTCAAGATGGCTTAAGGGAAAGACCTTTGGATCTGTAATAGGGTTTGTATCATCCATCTTATCCTTGATTGATTCTTTAGAGAAATCCTCTCTATTTCTAATTCCAATTTGTTTGTAATGCTCTCTTAATAGTGAAGCACAAGATGTAGGAGGGTATCCAGTACTTACTTGATAACTTTCTGCATCTTCTTCCATGCTATCTAGCTCAAAATTCATATTTTGATTGTTGTTCTTGCCTTGTAGTGAATGAGTTTGTTCTTCCCAAGTAAATATTCCCAGCTGTTTTGAATGACCAGCTCCAACCTCACCATTGTATTCTTTCTCTTTCACGTCCATTATATGCATCATTTTTTTGGCTGTATCTATCAACATTTCTAGCTTTATTTATGAATAAATCAGTTTTTCTTGAGCTACTTTGTCTTTCTTTATTGCGTTTAACTTTGCCTCTCTTTCCAGTATGTTGTATTCTACAGTAATTTATATATTATTCATTTCTTCT
The DNA here is from genome assembly GCA_034641835.2 of Pinus albicaulis. Lineage (NCBI taxonomy): Eukaryota > Viridiplantae > Streptophyta > Pinopsida > Pinales > Pinaceae > Pinus > Pinus albicaulis. Next base: position 1,429,861,245 of record CM076581.1, on the reverse strand, counting down.
AGGTTTGAAGGATCTCTTTCTCTTATCTAGAATGCCATTTCTAGGTTAAAAGCATTTGGGTATTGTAAGAGGGCCCACCCTTGGGGTGGCTTTATCTTAGTAGGTATTGCATCATATACTTTATTGAATCTGGCTGAAAAGTTTTGTACTGTCTCCCCTAGCTGTCTTTTCAAATGATTGTATTCCCTTATGATGAGAAAAAACATTTCCCATGACTGCTGACTTATCAAGGAAAACTTGAGTGAATTGATGAAAATTGATAATTCTTGCAGCTGGAAGGTATTTAAACCAAATCTTAATTTTTCCATGCAATGATAAGGCAAACATTCTAATACGCACATTATATTCTCCTATTTCAAATAGGTCAAGTAAATCATCAAGATTTTGAACGTGTTGTTCAACAATGATCTTTGTATTTTCTCGATCGAAATAGGGAAACTTATTTGCAAGTTTTGCAGGGAGGGACTGGAGGATAAGAGGAAAAACTAGAGGCTTACATATTTCTAGGACCTTTGTGGTTATAGATAGTGCAACAAGAGACTTATGACTGTTTGAGGTTTCATGAGGAGTAAGAAAAATAGCATGAGGCTCATGTTTCACTAGGTCTTTCACAGGTGAATCTGGGATTGGCACAGGTGTATAAGTCTGCTCATGGTTTGAAATTTGAGGCTCAACTTCTTTAGGCTTGATATCTTTCCAATAATAAATGTGGATCTCATCAGCATGTTCTTGATCATGCTTAAAGTAGGAAATTATTATAAAAGCAATAATTTATTCAATCCAACCTAGGTTTGAGTGTTCTTTCTTTCTAGGATGACTGGTCATGTTCTAAGTAATTCCCCCAGTGGAGTCTTTAAGTCTTTCTAGATTTGTGGAGTCTCTAGGTGGATGATTTCAATTTTTTTTTCCACCATCATCAATTTTAGGATTGATTTACTCATTCCTAGGAGAGTTTGTGAGGACTAGTGTGGTCAACAGGGTCATTGAAGACCAGTGGAGTCAACAGGTGGAGGATGCATACTGTTTTGAATATGTACTTGTTGTCCACCATCAACAACTGAATACCAATGTAAGGAAGTTTGTAGGTTTTCTGAGATCTAAGGAATACTTAGTTTGTCACTAACTCAGAAGGTCCCACCATGATCGCCATTATGTTAGCTCCCCGTAATTTTCTAGATTGATTGAGATACAAATGGACAAGGGTAACAACAAATTAGAATTTGGAGTCCTAGGACCTAGCCTTCCTCGACTCAGAGAGGGCTCTCTCTATTAGGTGAAAATGATGTAAACTTGTTTTCTTTTTAAGATTAGTTTTAGGCTAGTTATGAAGTGTATGTTTTGTTGATCATTTTGGTTGGGTAAGATGGTCAAAAGGGATAGGTGGAGTGAAAGGTTGTCAAAGCCATTGGGATATGGAGTCAAGTGGAGTCAAGTGAAAGTCAAGAGTGTCTAAATGATGAAACAGAGTGTGTTGCAAGGCAGATTTAGTAGGGTGAATGGATCCTTAAAGTGATGTATGATGGTGTAATGAACATTAAGTTGGGGAAAATAATACGAGATCTTACACATATATAATCTGAAGCATAACTCATGAGGTAGGGAAAACCATTGATCTCATTGAACAATACTCAAACTGATAAACATATAAGATGAACATTCCGGTGAAACATAGAAGCATTAGAACTTCTAACTTTAGAAATTCACCTTCAGATTTTGAGAAAACATACAAGATGGCACAAATAACTTTAATCAAGAAAAGAGGGAAATCTTAAACATTTTTGATCAAGCTACAAAGAACTCAGAGGCAAACTGATAGGCATGGGCAAAGGGCAAGATAGAAACAAGACCTCTTTGACTTAACCTAGCAAGAAATACTTCAGAGAGAGGTTTTAAGACAAAGTTTGGGCAGCATCAAATAAGTAGAGTACACCATGAATCATATTTGTAAACTAGCATACTAATCTAGAAATGAAACAAAAAAGTTTATGGGAGCCTAAGGAGTAGTTAAGAATTCCTTAGTTATGACCGAAAAAGAGGAAAACATCAAGGCAATAGAAGGCAAGAGGACTAAGGTGATTCCAAGAGCATTTCTTAACTTATAATTCTCTTTTCTACTGTAGTAAAGAAGAATGAAACATATGAGAACAAGAAAAATTGAAAAAAAGAGAATAATTCACCATTAACCAAGCCAAGGAATCCTGCAAACAAGCTTCTCCATCATCAGTACAAGCAAGCCATTCATTAACTCCACAACACCAATTTCTGTAGAAATTTGCTGAATAAATCACTTATTCAATGGAGATTAACCTGATCACACATCAATTTCGAATTGCATGCATAACACATAATCTCTTCTACAATTAATTGTCACATGCGGAAAGAATAGAAGCGATAGCACATCAAATCATCACACACATTAACACAGTATGTATGGGGAAAGCTTATAGCTGAAAACCCCTAGCTATAGTATATTATAAATGGAGAGAACATGCAGCAAATACATAGTACAAAATCCTCACAAGTACTCAGTACTATCTCCCAAAGCTACATAAAAACTAGCTTGGTTTTGAACAAGTCACAGGTTCAAAACACACCCACTACTTTCCCTGCCTCTATTGCGCAATCAAGGCTGGTCTAAATAGAGATTCAAGTTCTAATATCACTGGCTCCAACTGCGCAATTGTCATTGGTAATTTCCTCCAAGTGTGGTGCAAATCTCATGCACAACTAATGTCACAACTGATAGCTATCTCAACCCTTTCATCTACCTCTTTCACTGGTCTCCACTGAACTGTCCATGCACTGTAGTGAACTGATGTGTTCTTGAGTTGAATAATGAGTTAATAATTAGTGAATTAAATAATATTTGATTCACTCCACTCATTACTAGTTGATTAGCTAGTTAAACTAATCACAACTAGTTCAACTAAGTTAACCAGAACACCACCTCCATTAACTGTCGCATCAACTCCACCGAACTCCGCCACTTGAGCTCTAATTGAAGTCAACCATGCATTAGCTCACCTAACCCATAGAAAAAGCGTATTTCCTTCTGGCAGCTGCATGCCCCACCTCCGGGGGTCAAACTGAAGTGCTCCAAGAGAGTAAACTGAAGTTTAGAGTCCAAATATTATTAAGGGTAAATAATATTTGACTTCCCTATTTTAAGGAGAGGCAGTCTAAAAATAGACTTCGACCTATAGGTCCAAAAAATAGAGGTCCATCTATTTTTACCAACATGACCAATACTCCAAGAATATCATACTGCAATCCCTGGACCATGCTCCATATGTCTAAAAATAGACATAGTCTAAAAATAGATTTTTCGACAAAAATCACATGTGTGGTCCCCACCTAGTTTAGGTGATCACTTTCCAACTAGGATCAGGAAAGATGTTTCAGGAGGCCTCCTTCACTGTTTCTTGTTTCCATTTTCAACACTCCCTCTCAACAAGAAAGGAATGTTTTTGCATGCGACATGCAACTCCATGCATTCGCCCTGCAACCATCACAAGCGCCATGCAACTCCATGCATCTGCTCTGCAACTCCTCTGAAAATGAATAGGCTCCAAACAAATCAATCAGTCTTGATGCATATAGCATCTATCATCAAAGTCTTCGACTTCTACTTGGCCAACTGCACATGTCATCAGGAACTACTGCGCTGTTGAACTCTTGCACCCATGCACTCTTGCACTTGCTGTCAACTCTGATCCGCGCTCCAGTATCCGACACTGTCACTTTGATCTGCCTGCATCACTCCAACTGATCTTGCTACTGCTGCGTTGTGGGCACCTCGTAGCCAGGTTCAATCCATGAGATCCACACCATCTCATGAATCTGCCCAGAAATCTCCTCATGGGATTAATCATGCATGTCGCCCCACCTCTCGCCTGGTGGTATAGCTGCATGCACTCCCTCTGCCCGTCTGGCATGAAATTTCTCTGCATGAGTGGTTTCTTCCACTCCATGATCCTCTTGTGGATGCTCCACATCCCGAGTTTCACTATCACCTGCATGCAAAACTTGCTCCCTCTCAAGCATCAATTGCATGTCTTTCTCGCCTGCATGCAACACTTGCTCCCTCTCAAGCTTCAGTTGCATGTCTTCCTTCCGCTTCCCAATAGTAGGAAGCTCCATAGACATCCCATCTACTTCAAGTCTGTAGAGATTCTTTTCCCAAATCCCAACCTTCTTGACTTGTCTCGTTGCCTTGTGCCGAAGGAAAACTTTTCCTTCTCTAAAGACAACCTCATATCCTTTATCCTCTAACATTGCGACTGAGATCAGATTCTTTGTTAGACCTGGTACATGCAATACATCTTGTAAAAGAATGAGTTTACCTGACTCCCTCTGAAAGGTTATGGTACCAATGCCGGTCGCATTGTATCGTCCACCGTCGCTCAACTCAACATGCATCTCGAGACCTTTCTCCACCAAGTCACTGAAAATATTTGCATCTCCCGTCATGTGAAAGTAAGTGCCACTATCAATATACCACCCCAATCCCAATGCACTAGACAACATGCATGCGATCAATGAGAAGTCCAGCTCAAATTTCGAGGCAAGAGCCTCACCAGCTGCAGATCCAGCAGCCTGCTTGTTCTTCTTCTTCTTTGGGAAATTCGTGGCGTAATGTCCATGATCGTGACAGTGAAAACACTTCACTTTGGACATGTCACGCTCTTTACCATCCGCACCGGATTGAGAAGCCTTATCCTTGCCCTTCCCCTTCCTTGCTTTGGCAGCCAAAGCGCAGTCTTCTTCATCAGATACCTTTGATGAAGATCCGTCCCTGGTAGTCCTCCTGATCTCCTCTTGCATGAGATCCGACCACAGTCGCTCCCATCCCGGCAACTTCTCCCGACCATTGACACTATCTTGATAGGAATGCCAAGCCTTCGGAAGACCAAGGAGAGCCAGGTCCACCATACCCTCATCTTCGACAGTCACCCCCACACTTCCCAGCTCATCTCTACACTGAGTGAACTTCGTGAGGTATTTTGCGATGTTGTCGCCTTTCTCCATCTTGATGTTTCTTAGTCTATCCTTGAGCGCCAGCTTCCTTTGGTCGCTCTTGCTTTGGTACAGATCTGTCAAGGCTTTCCACATCAAATATGGAGAAGCCTTTCCATGCAGGCTAGATACAATGTGATCCTTTACGCCCTCCAACAGAATCCTTCGACATTTTTCTTGTTTCTTTCGCCAGGCTTCCACAACATCAGCATCATTAGAAGTAGGCTTTGGAATCGCTTTCTCTACGAATTCCAACAGCCCATTATCATCTAATACAGCCTCCATGCGGTCCTTCCATGCAACATAATTTGAACTTCCTTCCAAGGTATATTCGAGTCGCAAACCGATGAAAGACATTTTCGCCGCGGCACCAAGAACACAAATCTGCAAATTCGAATTTCACCACCAGCTGATAACTCAATCGCTTCCGATCTACACTTGAGAACAAATTATTTCCAAATCAGAGATTGACTGCATGGGCTTTTACCATACCTTTCACTTTCCAAAGAAAGATGAATCCGGAGGCTATCTGGCCCGTATGCAGGCTCTGTCCGAGGAAATAAGTTTGCAATCACCGTAATAGATCTCGACAATTAATATTGCTCCGATACCATGTAGAAATTTGCTGAATAAATCACTTATTCAATGGAGATTAACCCGATCACACATCAATTTCGAATTGCATGCATAACACATAATCTCTTCTACAATTAATTGTCACATGCGGAAAGAATAGAAGCGATAGCACATCAAATCATCACACACATTAACACAGTATGTATGGGGAAAGCTTATAGCTGAAAACCCCGCAGCTATAGTATATTATAAATGGAGAGAATATGCAGCAAATACATAGTACAAACTCCTCACAAGTACTCAGTACTATCTCCCAAAGCTACACAAAAACTAGCTTGGTTTTGAACAAGTCACAGGTTCAAAACACACCCACTACTTCTCTGCCTCTATTGCGCAATCAAGGCTGGTCTAAATAGAGATTCAAGTTCGAATCTCACTGGCTCCAACTGCGCAATTGTCATTGGTAATTTCCTCCAAGTGTAGTGCAAATCTCATGCACAACTAATGTCGCAACTGATAGCTAACTCAACCCTTTCATCTACCTCTTTCACTTGTCGTCACTGAACTGTCCATGCACTGAGTTAAACTGATGTGTTATTTAGTTGAATAATGAGTTAATAATTAGTGAATTAAATAATATTTAATTCACACAACTCATCTCTAGTGTATTAGCCAGTTAAACTAAATACAACTAGTTCAACCAGTTAACCAGAACACCACCTCCATTAACTCCTCAATCAACTCCAATTAACCCGCCTACTCGAGCTCTAATCGAAGTCAACCATGCATTAGCTCCCCTAACTCATAGGAAAAGCGTAAATCCTTCTGGCAGATGCATGCCCCACCTCTGAGGGTCAAACTGAAGTGCTCCAAGAGAGTAAACTGAAGTTTAGAGTCCAAATATTATTAAGGGTAAATAATATTTGACTTCCCTATTTTAAGGAGAGGCAGTCTAAAAATAGACTTTGACCTATAGGTCCAAAAAATAGATGTCCATCTATTTTTACCAACATGACCAATACTCCAAGAATATCATACTGCAATCCCTGGACCATGCTCCATATGTCTAAAAATAGACATAGTCTTAAAATAGATTTTTCGACAAAAATCACATGTGTGGTCCCCACCTAGTTTAGGTGATCACTTTCCAACTAGGATCAGGAAAGATGTTTCAGGAGGCCTCCTTCACTATTTCTTGTTGCCATTTTCAACAATTTCTTCTCCAAGCTCATGAAAACCATGCATTACTCATGAAACTCATCAAATGACAACATTTAAAAACAAGTCCTCATGCTTTATTTAACTTAGAAAATGAGGAGGTGGAAACAATAAGAGGCTTCAAGAAACCCTAAAAAACTCATAAATTTCATTTATGGCCAAGAGACCATGGAAGGCCCAAGGCACATAATATCTTATGAAATAAATGCCATAATAACTATTTGCACCTATTTCTAGATTTTATAGCCTCAAGAAACTCAAAAACATCATTTTTCCATAAATGAGTGTGTTTTGTTGACTTTTGGTCCAAAACACACTATTCATCACATTTGCATAGTGCCACCTTCAGCAGAAAATAGGGTCTTTTGTGACTGAGTTTTGGACCCCTTCCTGATGTCGGATTTGGATCCGTGATGGCTCGTTGGAAAGCTTGAAGAGTCTACTTTCCAAAAAAAATTGTGGTTTCTTGATTCAGCCCATGTAGATTGGTAAAAATGTCAAAATTTCAATACTTTTCATTTGTGCACCACCAGTCCCAAAACAGAGGCATAAATGTTTAAAAAGTGAGGTTTTTTGACCTTTTGAGGGGTCAAACCTGCTCCAAAACTTCTGAAATTTGGTGAGAATGACGTGCAGGCTGAGATAAATCAAAAAATGCAAAGTTTTTCTCCTGGGGATGCTCCATGTGTTTGCGTAGTGCCAGTGGCGCTGCGCAAATGAGACCAAAAAATTTAAAAAAAACACAATTTTCTCCAAATGCTCTCAAATTTGGTGGAGATCTTCCCTAAGGGGTCTTGGCCAACTGTTAAGAAGCTTCAGCTAAAAATCCAAGGCCGTCAAGTTTTTTTTTCCTTTTTTTTCCTTTTTATTTCAAAGAGGGCCTTCTTCAGTTTGGTAGAAACAAGCTTGTGTTTCCTGGCATAATGCTTGGCCATCCTTCTTTGTAGCTCTAGGATTTCATTTGCCTTCTTTAGCTTGGCCTCTAGGTGCATGTCTGTCCTTTCAAGCCTTGGAGTTGATGTAGTTGTCAAGGTCCCTTGCCCTTTGGAGGCAGCAAACACTTTCCTTGGGCCTCTTTGGTATATACATGCAAGAGGTGTGATATTTGTGTCATAGGTTTCTTTGGCCTGGCTGGGATCATCTTTATTTTCTGCCATGTCATCACCCTCTTTCTCACTGATGGGTTGGTCATTTTCATGACTGTCATGACCTCTTTCTTCTTTGCTGCTTGGTCCTTTACTGTCTTCCTCATCATCTATCCTTTCTTCTTCTGTTGTTGCTGCTTATTCTTCATTTTCTTCATTCCCTTCTCCTTCTTCTTCATTACTTGCTAGTTCATTTTCATCACTACGCTCACTGTTATGTTCATTTTCCTTCTCTTCATCATCATCTCCTTCCTCTTCATCATCATCTCCCTCTTCTTCATCATAATTTATTCCTGCCTCTGCCTCACTGATTTCATCACCCTTACTGTCATCATCTTGCTCATTATTTCCACTGTCACCTTCTTCATTTGATGCATGAATAGAAGGGGAAGAAGGGATATTTTCTGGTGGTGAGGGTACTTGTGCAGATGAGGAAGGAAAATTTGGCTGAGGAGGAGGCTGTGGGTTTGTAAAGGCTTCATGGGCTATAAAAACCTCCCAAGGTATACCCTGCTCTCTAGCTGATGCAATACCACCATCTTGATCAAGGAATGGTGGAACAAGCTATTCATTTGTTGTGGGTAATTCCTCCTTCAGGCAACAAAATACATTTTCTCAATGCTTTTATAGAGATAGTGAGGTAAGTTGAGCTCCTTGACCCCTATGAAGTGCATGAGGAGGCTAACATGATAAGCATAGAGTCTGGAACACCTCCCCTCACAGGTGAAGTACTTCATGATAACCAACATCAATGCTTTGAACCTTTGCCAGAGGTGTGAAAATGGGAAAACTATTTTTCTGCCTCTTCTATACCTTGGTTTGATAAATGGCTCTAAAAAGTCCTTGTCCAATTTTCCCTTCTTAAACCATTTTTCTCCCACATATGGGATACCTGTAGCCTCAAAGATGGCACTTTCTGAAATCTCAAAATTCACTCCTGCAAGTTTTGAGTGCTTGTTATGCAGGTTGAGAATGAGGAGCCTTGTAAGCTCAAGGTGGCTCTTCACCTGTTTGACCTTCTCACAAAATTGAAAGCATATTGTATTTTGGAAGCATGACAAGATCCTAGGAGAGGAAGTAATATGGCCACAATGGTTTGAGGCTCCAACCTATTTACCTTTCCTCTTCTTATTTCTGATGGCAACCTTGATCATTTCTTGCAAAAATGTGAACAAGGGCAGCGTTCCCTTGTAGTATTTATGCTGTAAGCCAAGGAGGTATTTCTTGAATGACTGTTGATCAGTCTTGGATCAAATTTCTTGACTTTATTCCTCTTTGAATACAATCTCTTCATACAGGAAGACATAGTTTGTAGGGCACCAAATCCATCCTATGACTTTGTGAGACCTTAGGTGACCTAATGGGCCTTTCCTGGACTTGGATTTTGGACTGATACTTAGACTTAGGGGTCACCAAGTGTGAGATAGGATCCATGATAAGATTAGTGTATTGAAGATCCAAAATCCTATGTACTTGATTTATCCAACGGGTCTACAGGGACAATTTGAGACCATTAGTGTTTGGGAGTATCATGAGAGACACAACAAAGCTGTTTGATTGGTAGGCTTAGGTGATAGTGGGGAATTTTTAGGCAAAAAAAAACAGAGGATTTGGGCCAAAGGTGAATACATATGCAAAGAATGGGTTATACATGCCTCTAATGGGTTTTCTGGGACCTGTAAGCAAAGCTAGAAATTATGGAGTGATGACATAGTGAAAAATTATCTTCAGGATAATGAAGGCAGTGAGATTTATAGAACTCACAATGTTTATGAACCTTGTTTCTAGAAATCTTGGGATAGTTATTTAGTAATCATCAAGGCAAAAAATTACTGATTACTAACAAAATTCTTTATTATGGTAGAAGGAGTAAAGCACAGGGTTTAGTGTTGAAAATGAAAAGCCAAATATGATCATGAGGCTACTGTTATGTAACTGAAAATGTCGAACTCCCAAAAATGTCAAGGAGGGAAAAATCAGCATGTCCTAGGCACCTGCAACCAATCAAAAATGGCCAAACAAAGTTAGCATGCAGGTTGGTAAAAGCTGTGATGCTTGTCAAAGATATATTTGGCTACCTAAGGACCAAGTGAGAAAGATGAAAAACAATATTTTCAGTCACCCATCAAGCCAAATCAAAGTCTAATCTCCAAGGTGAGAACAGAGAGGTTTAAAAAAAAAAGGCTGCCATCATTGCAAGTGTTTAGGGTTGTTTAAAAAGTTTTAAGCATGTCCCAAGGATAAGAGGAAAGAGAGTTATTTCAAATTTTTCTTGGCACTCATTGGCTGAAAAATTATTAAAAGGTAGAAATAGACCAAAGCACAGTGAAACATGGTGACCCAAACAAAGAATCTGCACAACGAGTTTTCAAAGACATCAATAGGCCAAAGGAAGTCAAAGTTCACCTTGTCAGAAAACTAAATATCAGTTCACCTCAAAATATCTTAGCATCATGCATACTAACAAGGTGAGAAGGTTAAGTTAAATTTTCCTAGTGTAAATCACAGATGTTGTTGAATATGTCACTATGCATTCATCACAAGAGGTGTCAAAGTTAGTTTGTCAAGTATTCAAAATATCAAAGGGAGAAGCCATCTCAAGTGTTTCAGCCACCTGCAAGTAGAAAAGACATGAAGAGTATCGGTGTAAGTAAGTGAAAAGAGGCTTAAAACAATTAGAAGAAAGTTAGAATATTCGAAAAAGATGAAAAATTGAGTTTTTGAGTTGAAACTGGCAGAATTTTTTTTGGTGTTGCACGCCTGTAGGTAGGCACTGCGCTCTTGGAACTTCCTCTTGTGCATTTTTACATAGGGCACTGCGCGCTTGAATTTTTCGCCCGAAAGGCCTGAAAATGTGACCCGACCACTTGCACGCACTGCGCTCCTGCTATCTGCCCAAAGGCACCCGACAACCGCATGCAAAGGATACCCACCATCATGCAGGCTCTTCCCGAGAGACCCACCATCGTGCAGACTTTTCCTAGGAGACCCATCATCGTGCAGGCTTTTTCCAGGAGACCGAACTTCGTGCAGACCTTGCCTAGGAGACCGACACTACATGTAGAGGTGACCTGTTGTGCTCCTGCGCATTCAGGAGCTGCCCGACCCTCGTGCAAAAAGCGCCCGACTAGCCTGTGCTGCGTTCCTGGGACTTTTTTCAGCTATAAGGTTTTGAAGGTAAGAACCATGAAGAATATAGTGATGACAGAGAGGAAGAAAAAAATGACCAAGATGAACATGGCAGTCATGAAAAAAGTGATTATGATGATGCAGAGGCAGTTGAAAGCAGTGAAGAAGACAAATAAGGCCAAGGAAGTGAGCTAGGTAAAGATGAAGAAATAGATGAAAACCAAAGAAACAAAAGAATATTTTGAGGAACAAAACAATCAAGATGAAAGAGAAAATAATGAGCCTAATGATAGTGATAAAATGGACAGTGACAAAGATGGAGATAGCAGCCAAGAGACAAAGGCAGATTTAGAAGAAGAAGACAATATGCATGATAGTAACAAACATTCAAACAGTAAAGGAGGTACAAAGACAAGAAGTGATACAAAGGTAGATCTTGAAAGTGAACATAGTGGGTCAAATAATGAAGAGAAGGATAATCATGAAGATGAAAATGCATCAAGCCATGATGAGAACACCTCTAATCATGACAACAAAAATATTGAAAATGAAGATGATGATAATGTATGTATGGAAGATGATAGTGTAGGAGACTTGGAAGAAGATAAAAATGATGAAATTTTGACAGTAATACTAGCATGGGAGGAAATGAAAATGCCAATCAAGAAGGCAAGCAAGGGTAAAATTGAAGAAGGCTCAACGAAATCTCCCAGCACCAAAAGATGAAAAAGTCCAAGCTAGGTTTGGAATAGTATCCCAAGCTTCTCTACATGTCTCGCAAGACCCATGAGGCACCTACCAACCAAATTTGGGAGAAATTGAACAACTTTTTTTTTTTGCAAAATTTTGAGGCTAAGAGCGCAGCACATCCTGTGCTGCGATTTTTCCCAGGGCATATTCAAGAAGAAAGGTTTAAATTTTTGGATTCCTTATCATGAGAGGAGCATGCTCACCAATTTTCATCTCAATTGGAGTTGTTTTGGTCCCCCATGTTGTGGATCATCTGCATATCCTTTTTGTGTTTTATTTTGAAAATAAAAAAATAGCAAAAAAAAAACTGAAAATTTCAAAAAAGCATATGCTATAGTATAATTCTTTTATACTATATCATAAAAAAATGAAATGTGTTGACGAGCTCGCTACAAATTAAAGTTTATTACTAAGCTCTTTTTGAATGTATGGTATGTATGCGTCATGTTTAAAGTTCGAACAACTTCCCGAGCGGAAGTAGTGATCGGTGAAGAGTGAAACCGGACGAGTCAATGTGGGGACGCAATAAGCTCATAAATTACTGTATGCTAAGCCCCCGTAGTTGACTGGTTTGACCGCGGTTGAGCAGTGATCGACGACTGGGATTCATTGTAGGGGGTGCAAGTCGAAGTTCACTGCCGTACTCCTGGCGCCCCCGCGGTGATGTCATAAAGTGAGGTGGAAAACAAATGTACTCCACGTCAGCTAATTTACACGTCAAATCGGTCATTTAATGTGTGGTTAAGCCATTGTTAAAAGGTTTTATCCCGTTTTCAAAATCACTTGCTGTCATTTTCCCCTCTCGAGCTATTTCACCGCCACCTTTCCGTTCACCTTCTGTTGTCCGTTACGCCATGGCAAAGCGAGTTTCTCTGTCTGGAGTGTCAAACCTCAATTCCCTCATGGAAAATGAAAAAGACGTTCAGGATACCTTGTCTTCTGTCAACCATCCCTTATTATATCACCAAGTGACCCTAAACGCTGAGAAATCCCCAGTATTTTCCGCCATGAAGAATTCTGGTGTCTTGTCCACCTGCATCCCAAAAGCCCACTTTTTTCCCGAGTTCATCTCATGGTTGGTCTCTTCAATGTACCCTGGTAAGTTTTTCATAATGAACTCGCAGGGAGAAAATGTTCTGTAGGTATCGACGCAATTAATTTGCCAAGCTTTGTGCTTTCCCGAAAATGAGTCACCACTGCAATTCTTTGAAGATTCATTGGCTTGTTATTTTGAGGACCTTTCAAATGAAGAATTTGGTCAATGTATGTCATACTTGAGGGAAAATTCAAAGGAAGCTCAACTAGAAGGAGAAGAATTTAGTTTGGAAGTGTTCGATGCTGATTATAGGCCGATTCTGAGTTGCATTGCGGAGATTTTAGGCAAAGACAATGACCAGACAGTTGATAAGTCAGTATTGGGAATGTATGCGCTGATGATAAAACCAGGGGTTGTTCTCGACATTCCATATTTCAGGCAGGAGATTGTAAATTCTCAGTTGATGGCCTTTCCTCTTACAGGTTTCTTTAGATTCCTGTCTTTGATTGTTTATTTATTTTTATATCAGAATGTCAAAGAATTTATGAGTTTGGGATTGAATATAGTTGATGTCAACAAACAAAAGCAATCAATTTTATTTTGGACTGACATGACCAGAAAAGAAGGAAATGAAGCAGGGCTATTTGAGTTTTCTAGTCATTATATGTCTATTTCTTATAAAATTTTGAATGGAGTTCCTCCCCCATGTTTTTTACCAAAAGCCCGAGAGTTCCTACAGCTAGGACCCAGTTGCAGATTCGGAGATTGGTTTGTGTTTGAAGAGTATTCAGAGATAAGGTTGTATGGAGCTAGCATCGAGCCCTATAGGCTCCCAATTTTCGTACCCATGCGGCTTTTCGCCTTGGAATTCATAAGACAGAGCCTTAATGTGGATCAGGTACACTTTCTTCCCATGAAGAAAGGTTTTATGTATAAATTGCCTATGAGTGTGGGACCTTTCGTGGTCAATATGAGGCAAGCTTTTGATGAAGTTTCTAAAATGTTGGAAGAGACACATTTGCTACTAGGAGAAAAATGGTCTTATGATCCGCATGGAGTAATTTCCCAGAGAAGAATTGAGAATGGATATTCTGCGTTTTCTCATGTAAGCAGACCTGATCAGGAGAAGCTGGCAAACCCAGGTGAAATAAATGCATAAAAAACGAGCATTAAAACACCTGTTATTACTGAAAGGGCAAACAAAAGAGGTAGGGAAGATGTTGTTGAAGTAGATGATGAAGAGCCCAGGGAAGAAAAGAGAACCAAATTGGCTGAAGATCATTCTTCCAACTCGCCTGGTTTTACCTTTCATATCAATGAAGAACAAAATGTCCCTTCTTCTCCTAGAGGACATGAACTTTACTTAGAGAAGATGCCTTCAGTCAAACAAATATTTACACAGATTGAAGAAAGAAATCAGAGGATAAAAGCTAATATAGGAGCTCAGGCAGAGCATCACATAGCTGCTGATCAGACCAGGTTATTGACTGTAATGGACCTTGAAAAGGATCAATTTAGGATGGCTCTGACACATCCAACTAGGATGTCCCTTGGATCTTCGAGCAGTTTTAATGAGGTAAACATAACTATGGATGTTAAAAAGATCCCACTATGGGATAAAATGAATCTTGATATGCAAACTGGGCAGTTAATTGTAAATGATTTAACCAAGACTAATGCCACAGCAGTTAAGGCTGAGAACATGCTTGCAAAAGTTATTAAACAGTTCAAGATGGAGAAGGCTAATTCAAGGGCCTTGTCAATTCAAAATGAAGAATTGAAGAAGATCATTATGAAAATTGGTGTAGATCCTAATGATAAAGCTGCGATTCAAAAGCTCATGAAAAGTGCAGAAATAGAGATATCCTCATTGAGAAAAAAGCTAAGTTTACCAGCTGTAGAGCATTCAATGGCTGCAGAAGTAGCAGAGGTAGAAAAAGAGAAAGAAGAATTGCATCAGCAATTGTTGCAGAAGGAGGAAGAATTGACTAAAGTGAAGCAGACTGCTATTTCGTTACAAAAACATATTGAAAATCACACTTGTACTTTTGTTTTCCCTACAGGTGATGCAGATCCTCAAGCACAAATTGTGCAGCTCAGTACAAAATTGAAGATGGTGGAACGAGATCGAAAGCAGGCTCAATCAGAGCTAGAAACAACCACCAAGATCATGCGGGCACTAGAAGATAAAGAGGATGACAATAAGCAGAAATTACAGAAGGCTGAGGATGAAATTAAAGATCTCAAGGAGAAGTTAAAAGGTAATATCTCACTCATAAAAGCTAAAGATATCATTTGGAGTGAGATTATTTCAGAAATGAAGTCAAACTGGAATTCCCTGAATATAGTTGCTAAAGAGAAAGGCCTCATCTTAGAACATGAAGAGGAGATATTATCTGAAAAACAGACAACCATGAAAAGAGAAAATTGGGCTAGGAAGTTTATAAATTTTATCAATTCCAAATTAGATGAAGAATTAGAAGATATTGGAATAAAAGACAGATATTTTTATGCCGAGGAAGTTAATAAGATGATAGTTAAGAATGATCTTTGGAAGGTTGCAGAGAAAAGGTTACTGGGAATCAAGGAGTCTGTAAAGAAGTTTGATATATCATTTGACAAATTGACCAGAACAGGTTTACCTTCATGCTGGACTGAGAAAGGAAATATCATGTCATGGAAGTTTTATGAAGATCAGTTGACATTAGCAAAAAGTAAGGCAGATAATAGGCACGAAAAGACACAGATCTTAAAAGGAGAAACTGTGTTTAACTTCTTACATAGGCATTTCAATTTACTATGGATGGTGAAGAATCTCTTTACAGGAAAGCCTACACACAGTCAAATTGTGGCATTCAGGATAGAATATCAAAGTTTCAAAAATTCCTCAGCGACTCAAAATGAGCTGTGGAAGAAGTGCACGAAATTTTCAATGGACTCAACAAAAAGGGTCTCAACGGCTCAACCAAAAGTAGCCATTGATTCAACAACCATTTCAGGAGCAGTTGTTCTCATAGATTAGAAGTTTTCAAATTCTCATTATATTATTTCTTAAAATCATGTAAATGTAATAGAACCTTTTTTGAGGCATGTGCCTCCGTAAAAGTCAGTAGTTTAAGTAGTTAGAATTAGTTAGGGCAGTTAGAATCAGTTTCATTACTGGAAATTGTCTTGTGATATTGTATTTAAAGACAATTTCAAGAAAGAGGAAGGTTTTGAGTTTTTGAACCTTGAAGCAAAATTTTGTACTTGAGAATATTGAATCAATGAAGGAGTTTTGCAAGTTTCTATCATTCTGTCTATGCTGAATAGTTTTCCAGTTTTCATTATGTTTTCATGTTTGTGAATAAAATAGAGTAATTTGAGCTGCGGGTCTCTTTATACAGGTGTATTTAAGAGTTAAACAAACCTTAATGGGCGCTCCTCTATTTTAACTTTATCATTACTTATTTCTTCAGGATTTTATAATGATAGATTCTGTTTCAAACAACATATCAAATTGAAATCCTTTTCTTTCCTGTTTCTTCCGTTCATTCACTTCAGCATAAGAAGAATATGGCATTGCAAAACATTGCATGGGTTTGATATTTGAAGATTATATAATTAATGTTTGAAGGTTATAAAACAGAGACAACTATACATATTTTTGTGACATAATTTAATAATGTCTTGAGCACAAATTCCTTTACACAACAAGGAATTGTTTCTTGAGGTACAACACCCCAAAAGGGTAAAAAATACTCATTTTTTCACCATTATGCCCACTTTTTTGAGCATGTGCTATGCTCCTGGCAGTATTTGAATTTTCACTCTTTGGAAAAATTTTATAGGTCAAATTGAAGAAATAAAGGCATATCTGGAAAGTAGAGTTCAAGGGCTTTCCAATTAGCCATCACTCAGCCTTTTCCGACATCGGGGAGGCCTCCAAAACACTGCTGCAAAAGACCTATTTTTCCTGTCTCTGTGCTGCGCTCCTGGCGTAATTTCCAATTTTGACACAGTGTGCTGCGCTCCTGTGGGTGACAGGGTAGAATGTGCGTTTAGAAAGTTTTCATATGCTTGCCAGGGCCTAAAAGTCAATTTAATTTCTATATATGGCTGGAAAATATATTTGTTAGATATTTTTGTGCCTAGGGCATTCCAAGGCCTCAAGGACAAGTTAGGATTTTTCTTGTTGGCCAATAGGCTTATAGATGCTCTAGTAGGCTTTCCTCTTCCTTTCTTGTTATATAAGGCATGAGGATTCATTGTAAATAGTTGGGAATTGATGTGTTTAAGAGCAATAAATGGTTTGTGGAAGTTGAAGAACAATTTAGAGTTGTGGAGCTTGTGGATGATTTGCCTTGATTGATGGTGATGAAGGCTTGCTTGCAGGATCCCTGAGTTCAGTTAATGGTGATTTATCTCTCATATATTCATGTTTTTTCTTGTTTTCCATATGTCCATATTTCTATATTTCAATAGTTCAGAAGAGTATAGGATGAGAAATGTTGTTTGAGGCACCTCATTCCTCCTGTTAGCTATTGTTTTCATGTTTTATTCTGCTGGGTTAGCTTAAAGAATTCTTCATTGCTCCTTATGCCCACCTAAGCTTGTCTATTTCATTGTTGGATTAATATGCTAGTTTATAAACATGATTCATGGCAAGCCCTCCTTGTTTAATATTATCTAAACTCTGTCTTGAAATCTCCCTTTGATGTATTGATTGATAAGTTAAGTCAAAGAGGTCTTGTTTTGATCTTTCCCTTTGAATTGCTTATCAGTTTGCTTCGAAGTCCTTTATAGTTTAATGAATGATGTTTAGGTGTTCCATCTTCATTTATTTATGCTATTTGTCTCTTATATGTTTTCAAATCTTGAAAGTAGAATAATTGAAGTTAGATAAGTTGTATTACTTCATTTGCTCCACTGGATTGTATATCTTGAATGCGTATTTGTTTAAAAGTATTATTATTGAGAAAATGGTGTGCCCTATCTCATAACTAGTATCTTTTGCTTATCAGTATTCAAGATCTCTCTGTTCATAGTGTTAGTATGAATCTTAATTCCAAGTGTATGAAAAAATACCACTTTAGCTGTGCATAAAAAACAACCCTAACAATAAAGATGGCTGCCAATATCCTCAGATCTGAAGTTAGGTGATGAAGATAAATGTTGCACAAATCTAGATATATGCATTAGAAGACATTAAGCAGTAGAAAAAACAAGATTTAATCCATGCATCCAATAGAAAAGACAAGAATATGTTGAATGAATTTTGTATTAATGGCACTTGGGAGGAAAACATAGAAGGTTTTTACCAGTTCTCCTCAATGGGATGGGTTCTTGTAAGTCCTCAGCACTTAAGATCTAAAATTCCTCTCTCTTGATGGTGTATAAAACCTAGACGAAAATGGTAGCAAAATATGACTATGATGGTGGATCAAAGTCAGACCAAAAGTATAGATCCAGAGTGATCTTTAGGAAACAAAAGGTGGTAAATGAATGGGAAAACCCTTATATTTATAACAAAATATTGAGTTAGTCTAGTTATTGGTGCATAATTAAAATATTATTAACCAAATCAAGATCCAACTTTTATGGAATATTTTATTATATTTTTTTGGAGGGAAAAGGAATCTGACTTGGGTCAAATCCCTCTATTTGTAAATAATAAATAAATAAATGATTTATTTATCATTTTAAGGATGTGGTTGAATAATAATCAAATAAATAATGATTTATTTAATTATTTAAGGGTGATCTAGTCATATTCAACAAAGAATATTATTTAAATAAGGTTTAAATAATTATTCTTAGGAAATAATAAGATAAATAATGATTTATCTAATTAATTTCCTTGTTTTGGGTTAAATATAACCAGGAATATTAATTAAACTAATGTTTAACTAATTATTCCTTGAGGAAAATCAAATAAATGTAGATTTATTTAATATTTCCTCATGGGGTTTCCTGTTTAGACCATAAACAACTTAATAAAGGTGGTTTACTAAGTTATTTTTCATAGTGAATGCAATTTTACTTAGGGTAAAATTGGTCTTAGATGGTGTACTTGGGTCCATCTAGTAACAATAGGTTAGATGACCAAAAAATGGTGTAACAGATTTCCCCCAAGCATGAGAGCGTTATGAGCTAATCATATGACTGAAGTATGTTGTAAGAACTCAATCACTAGACACCGAAGGGGAAGTCAAAGAGAAAGAAGTATAAGGTAGATAAAAGTGCTGAAAGGACTAGACCCTGAGGAGGCGAGACTTACAGGTGCGACAAGTCTCTTTTACGAGTGAGTACCTGTGCTATAGGCGGCGGGGGAGGCATACCTATGTCCGCTGAGACAAAGTACAAAGAATAAAACATCCAGTAAACAAGGGACTGAACAATATAGTACACACTGACATAAACATGAGCCAAATAAACAACATAATAATTAATTCCACATACATATTGTGCCTGGGATAACATCCAAGACTTGTACAATAATATCTAAGTACATGCGATATAAATACAACCCATATGCCCTTGTAAACAGGAAAGGGCTCTGAAAATCTGAATGATACATGAAATTAAAAAGGTGTTGCAAGCGGCTGAGGCCGACATCATCAAATCTATGGAGATGCATCGAAGGTTGCAAGGAAGAGGTCATATAGGCATGTGGGGGGCTACCTCTAGGGCCACCCCCTCATGAGGGCTGAGACATCTCACACACACCCGGGAATCACTGATATCAGCTGCTACATCACTGAACCATCAAGTATATGGATCTAAATCATGCTGAAAGGAGATGGAGCTGAGAAACAATCAAGTCAAAGGGCAATAAGGATTCCCTTTTCCTGATCCAAGGCACCGAACAAGAGTGGAAGCTGGAACCAAGGTACACCACCCTCTAGACCTGTCTTCTGGAATGAATGAGCTGATGTCGACAGAAGGAGGTCCGCCATAGGTGAGGCAATAAGGGATCCTCAACTAAGGCACAAAAGAAAATAGTAGAGCGACTAACAGATTGACACCAATGATGATGATGAAATGGGGGGTACTGAGTAGTGAATGGGCGACTTCCCTTGTTAGAGCATAAAGGGCATGGATGACCTGGCAGCGACTGACACAATATTATGAGGAATAGGGGACAGTGGGACTGAAGGCCATAATGTGCGACAATGTAATATTCCTAAATTAGCTTCAGCTAATGGGAATATTAATTTTTCTCTTGAAACTTATATTGATGAATAAATGGGCAAGGAGGCTCATAATGTGCTCAAGTATGAATAAAAATCCCTCCTAGTGTGAAAATGGATCATGTAATAACCAGTTCAAGCATCCACATGTGTGAACAAGGTCTAAACTATGTGGGCAAGGTAAAGTTTGACCAAGTCAACATGATTTATTCTCAAAGAAGTGGATCCTACATAAAGCCAGCTAGATAAAATGAAGGCACCTTGAGTGTGAAAAGGGACAGGGCATGAAGAATCATTCAAGGTTGACCAATTCAAAAAGGCTGTCTAGATACATTGAACCATCTTGTTGGACAACACATTTTTTGTGGAGGAGCCTTTGCATGGAAGCAACATCATAGTGGGTGAGACCCTTGGTGAGGAAGCTCATAAATTATATAATGAAGGAGATGGAAAGCATATGGACTCATTGGAGATTATATTTTCATGAGGTCTGCTTAGAATTCCTGCATACTTAGTTTTTTAGCTAAGTTGCTGCACTGCTTAGTGCAAGGGTTTGCCCAGGCGGGAATTCCCTACTCTTTCTTGGAGATCTTGCTTGAGAGATCTAAGAGGAGGTTTCTGATCTGAATTTTCCACTACCTAGTGTTGGGCCAAGCACCTAACTTCAGCAAAAAATTATTCCCTTCAGAGAACTACATTATTTGTTAAGGTGTGCAGTGGAAGGGGTTAAAACCCCATTTTGAGGAGCTAGTTTCCCAAGAGGAGGATCAAAATTTCTTTGGGAAAGCTAGAGGGAGAATTTACAGCCATTTATTTGCATGTTAAACCATCTATTTCAGAGCTTCATCCATATAGCATTATTCAGCCACATATTTGCAACAACTTTCTCTTGTACATCTTTCTTGTCAAGAAACCCTTGCTGGGTCTTCTTGGATTTGTGTAAAAGAGATTAGATCTTTGTTTTTGTACATAATTGAGTATTATAATAATATTATCAGCTATATTTCTTTGTTTTTTGAGTTAAACTCTCTTTAGACTGCGCAGTCACTTGTGCAGCTGCTTCGAGATTTTGCAGTCTTGGGGTGTTGTCCAATTTTAGCTTTTGTGAGCATTGGAGGCCTGTTTAACTAGGCTAATTGCATTTGTTTCTGAAACTATTTTGCATGCCTATCATATATTTCCTAACCTAAGGGACACAACTGTTATTTTCCACTGTATTAACTCCATATTAAGAAAATAATGTTTTTAAGGCAAAAACAACTTCTTTTCCCCACTTGATGAATTGTAAAAAGGCATAGTTTGTTGCTGTGATTGTTATATCAAAGCTATGTGTTTAAATAAATTATATGAGATGATCACTTGCTGCTCTCAAAATTTGGAATACCTTAGGGCATTCTTATTGTTGTAGAAAATTCCAGATTTGGAATATTACAGTGGTATCAGAGCAACAATCTTGGCTCAGCCTGTGAGCTCAAGAATTATGGAGTCTTCTCATGGGGAGGAGGAGATTTTCAGAAGAAATCAGAGCAAACCCTTTTTTTCTAGAGAAAGGAGGTTCTCAAAACTTCGTTTTCCAAATCTGTAGGGTGGAAGCAAGGGCATCAAAGAAATGAGGAGGGAGAAATATGAAAATCCCTCAGCAAGATCTATACAAGAGGAAGATTCTAAATCCTCATCTTATGGATATGAGCACTCAACCATATCATCAGATATACCATGTTCTATCAGCAATTTCTTCATGAAGAGGAAGAAAGGATATGTGCCAAAGAGAGATACTCTTGGTGATTATTTGCAGGAATATGAAGATCAATCCGAGGAGTTCAAAGATCACTTGAACTTCCAAGGGTTTTGCCAAATGAAGGAGGAAAAAATCACCAGGAGCAAGAAGCAGGGTGAGGGTAGATTCTTTCTATCCACTTTTGATGGATCACCTCTATGTCCAGCTAGGGCTTGGGTGAAGGAGATAAACACCTTTGTGCAGCAACATCAAGTTTCAGAATTTGAGGCCATCAAAGTAGCAGCACTGCATTTTGATGGTAAGGCCTATGCTTGGTGGTTGTTTGAATCATTTTCCTTAAAGAATGCAAATACATCTACTTATGCAAAATTCATTAAAATATTGGTAGAGAGGTTTGATGATATTTCATGTGAAACATATTCTATTGCAACTAACAAACCACATCAAACAAAAATTTTGCATGAGTTGGGAGGGTCTATCTATCCAACTCCATTTCTGAAAACCAATGAAGAGGAGGTGAGCTTGTTTGATACTTTTCCAAGGGAAAGATCTCCTTTAGATGAAGGGATTTCTTCTCAAGAGGAAGACATAAATATTCCTTCTTCAAAATAGGACCAAGATCTAAGGTCTCTTGTTGAAGGTAAGGAAACTTCAACTAGTGAAGAAGAGAAAGGAGAGGCAGGAGAAGATAAGGAGGGAGATTTGTAGAGGATCTCCAAGAGGGTTTGAAACTAAGTAAAACTCTAGATTTTCTTGTAGGGTATGTGAGCATGTAGCTACACCCTATGATATACAACGCAGTCACATGGCCAGTTTTGCCATGAGAGAAGAAGAAGAAGAAGGAATGCCGAAGAGAGGAACTCTTAGAGGTTTCTTGCATGAGTATGAATCTCAAACTTAGAAGTTTAGAGATCATATTACTTTTCCTGAGTTTTGCAAGATCATGGTGAGGAGGAGCAAGCAACATAATGAGGATATATTTATTCTATCTATCTTTGATGGTTCCCCCACTTGTTCAGCCAGGGCTTGGATATAAGAGGTAGACACCTTTTTGTAGCAGCATCAGATTTCCAAAGATGAAGCCATCAGAGTAGTAGCGCTGCACTTGGGAGGTAAGGTCTATGCATGGTGGTTATTTGAGTCATTTAATTTGAAAAATTCAAATACCTCTTCCTATGCAATGTTCATTAGAAATTTCATGAAGAGATTTGGTAGGAGAAATTGTGAAACACATGTGGAGGAGAAAAACACATTCAAACAAAAAAAACCCTTGCATGTGATGGAGGAAACCATAGACTCAGAATCACTTCAGAGAACCATGAAGAAGGCTGATATCTTGCATGATGATTTATAGGAGGCAAGATCTTCATCTTGTATTTTGGCACAAGGAGGCAAAGAGACCCCTTTTCCAAAAGAGGATCAAATCATTGGAGGTTTGTCCACTTATGTTGAGAAGGCTGAGGTCAACAACACTGTCATTTCTAGAGTTAATATAGTACCTCATGCAGAGAGAAGAGGAGCACTTGCTCCAACTAGAGGGATTCTTGCAACTTTGCAAGGAACTCCCCAGGATATCATACATGGAGGTCCAAGCACAATCAATGAGCAACATGAATTTGCAACATTGCAGCTGGCAGAAGGAGGAAGGGAGGAAGAGCAACATCAAGTGATAAGAGGCACACACCCTTCTCTATTTAAGAGAGCTAGTGCAAAGAGGAGGCAGACTGTATTGCACTGTGAAAGCAAGGGCAAGGTTTCCTAACCATATGTACAGTCCACTCTTGACATTGATGTCTCACTGCATAAAGGCATTCCACCAGGGAGGCCGCCAGATCTATCATTGATGAGAGACATTTTGTATTTGGATTCACCACTCTTGGATTTTGGGGAGGTGAAGAGTTTTGAGGAGAACTTTGGCATGGGGGATGTCAAAGTATTAGACAACAGCATGAGGAGAGCTTCACATGCCAAATCACCAGCGCTCTCTCTTAGGAGGATTGATCCTTACTGGAGATCTCAGCTCTTGGTAGAGTACTCCAACGATCTTGGTGCATGCAAGATTCTCAATGAACCAGATAGAGATGGTGAGTATATGGTGGATGACATGGTCATCTATTCACATGATAGAGTCTTCTTGATTGGATCTTCTAAGCTCAAGGAGAAGCTGTTGAATGCAACATATGAGGACTTCTTTTCCATGCACTTTGATGCATATCTTGCCTTGGCAGAGGAGTTCATTTGGGAGGGCATTCAACAAGACATTTTTTAGCATATGGAGAGATGTAGAGCCCGAATGATGATGGAGAGGATGTCTCAGTCACCTTCCTACTCATTGGGAGTAAGGGAACATTATTAGTTGAGCTATTTCAGCTTAAGTCTCACTAGTACATTTGGGGGAAATCCTGACACTTGGTTCCGACACTTTTGACCAAATGTCAGAAATTTCCCTAAATTTTTTCAATCCCGCTCGAAACCGTCGCTATACCGATGTTTAGAGAAAAGTGTCACAATAAAGACACTTAGAAAAAGTGTCGCAATTGTGACGTTTGGAGGAAGACGTCACAATTGCGACACTATGCCCCAAAGAATCACTATTGCGACAACTACCTCCAAATGTCACAATTGCGACATAATGTCTAAGTGTTGCAATTGCGATGACTGCCTCCAAACGTCGCAATTGTGACACAATGTCTAAGTGTCGCAATTGCGACACTATGCCCCAAAGCGTCGCTATTGCGACGATTGCCTCCAAACGTCGCAATTGCGACACAATGTCTAAGTGTCACAATTACGACGCTTGGAGGCAGTCGTCGCTATAGCGACGCTTTGGGGCATAGTGTTGCAATTGCGAAGTCTTCCTTCAAACGTGGTAAAAGACCAGAAAAATGGTCGGATTACAGAGCAGCGCGAGGAGTAGTTCATCGAGGCACCTTTGCGATTGCGCATAATTTGGAGAGAAAATAGTAATAATGAGAGAGGCTCCTTTAATTGCGTCTTTGATTTTGAAGGTATGGATTGTCTAGACTGCAATTCTATGCTGTCGAGAAAGACTCGCAATCCTCTGGAAACAAGACTGTTGTGAAGATGCTTGGCAAAGAAACGTGTTGAAATATTACTTTTACCTACCTCTGTACTGAGAGCCGCCTTCTATATTTGTTTGAAGAATTTCTTTCACCAGGCTGCTTTCTAAAATGTTTGAACAATCAATATCAGTCGTTGTTAATCCTTAGAGTTCCTGCACACATCGAAACCAGCCTCTGGCCGCTTGTTATTTTCATATTGTTTTGGATAATAGAGCTTTCATTCATAAATAGGAAACAAACTTTGTATATGGAAACAGGGGTTTTGATTTGTCTTATTCTGAAAACAGAGGTTACAAAGAAAAGGACAGAGTTTATTTTTTTAATGCGAGGGAGAGTTTATTTTGAAGAAAAGTGGTCCCCAGACCACGTGGCAGAAGCCAATTAGATCGCGTTGTTTTGTTGGCCGTTCACGCAGTGGAAACCCGGACCCGAAAAAGATTAGGGCGGAATTGATATGGATTTTTCGCGTCACAGTTTTCATCCGTACGCCAGCCCAAAATTCGGACCCGAATTTTTATAGGGCATATTCTATTGAGAATTCATGTCACAAAATTGGCCGACGTCAGCAGGCTATTTTGGAACACAAATTTGGTTTGAATTATGGTTTATCGCCGTTTGAAGTTCGGTGGGCTCCATGGCTAAATGGTTCGTTTGAAGCTTTTGACAAAGGTTTTGTTATATGTTTTATATAACGTGCAGGGAAATAATTTTATTGTTTGTCAAGGTTCCACATTGGTTTTGGTAATGCTTTGTTTTAAATGCGATGTATATATTTTTTGTATATATATTTCATATATATATTAAAAAATTTATAAAGTGTGGACCCAAGGAGCATTTTAATAGATTTGTTTTATTATTTGCATAGTTTTGTTATGTTTTTAATATATGCGTTGCATATAAAAGAAAAGGGCCGTGAGCCTATTTTGTAAGGTAGTTGTAAAGCTTATTATTACACACAGCAGAGTGTAAGTTTTGAAGAGCACAACAGTGCGTATTTTTAGAGACAGAGAATAATTTTGAGTGCACTGTGTTAGCAACAGTCTTGTTTTTTTTGTAAGCCCTCTGTTGAGGAAGAATTTGTAATAATTTTTTTTGAAGGAATAGAAATTTTTCAAAGTGTTGAACTCCGTTTCCAGTGAAGAAATTTTAATACTTTCTCTGTGTTAGAAGAGGAGAGTATTACTCTCTCCATTGTTATTATGGAATTTCAAATATTCCAACAAAATAGACATCGGGTTCATGACTGTTGACGAACACATCGTAGTCCAACGAAGAAGGCACCAAGGAGGGTATTCTCAGTGAAAGAGGGATTGTGTGTGCATTCTGCATAAAGAACTGAGAAATATTGAATAAGGCCCTGTTAAAAGAGCAAGTATAACCACGCTTTGTCTATTAAAGGATGGTAGAATTTGCCTAAAGCTTACTCCCTGCCTGATTGAAGTAAAAAACGTTGGTTTGTTAAGTGGATGATCGATGGCATAGCTTGATCTCTATGGAAAAGGAAGAAACCGAAGTTAATTGGCGTGGAAACTTTAAAGCAGAACCTCGAAGCAGAGATGAAACGGAACCGCGATGCATAAATAGTAAAGGTGGTATTCGGGAATGGGTTATGGTTTTCGCGCAGGTCCACTAGTGGTAAGCTGTATTGAAATAAAAAACATGATACCACAAAGAAAATGCCACATGTCCCTAAGAGGATTTGCAAAACTGCGAGTTTCGCATTATTTTTGAGCATTAACGCTAGGTGAGAAAAAAAACGCGAAATTGCACAGTGATCGTCCGATTAACACTTGGGGAGCGACGCCATATGGATCGTTGGATCTGCTCGACGTTTAAGCAAGGTGCGTTTATATGAATCTGGGCCTGAGCATCCGTTTATATGCCGTGATTTTAATTCAAATCGAAAACATAAAGGTGGTAGGCCTATATCAATGCGTTTGCGGAGTTAGCGCCCATATTAAATATATGTGGGGCCGAGTAATATTATATAGGGTTCGGGGTTAATCACAATCGAGGCTTATGAAGTTGAATGGTATGATTAAATTTCAAGAAATGGTATATGCATTAGGCCAATATCTATCTATATATATATATATATATATATATATATATATATATGCATAGTTGAAGGCGAAAGCTTGGTGGACCGCAAGTACAAGGTGAATGTCGGGTTAAATGATATATGTAGATTTACTATATATGTATGGGCTCATAACCATATAGTGAAGGTAAAGCACTCCCACACAAGCAGTATACCTTGGGCGCATGGTTTTATAACCATTTGTGTAAAAGGGAAATGAAATTCACTATGGTTGAGACCATAGGTTGAGCCTTTGACAAGAAGCTCCCAATAATACTCAACAATATTTCGGTAAAATAAATAAATAAAATAAATAAATAAATAGAAATAAAATCAAATAAAGATAAAATTAAAAATACAAATAAAATAAATTTTTTAATTAAAACATAAAAATAAAATAAAGAAAATAAATAAATAAATAGAAATAAAATAAAATAAAGATTAAAATAAATAAATAAATAAAATAAAATAAAAGAAAAATAAAATAAAATAATATTAAATTAATAATTATTATTTTTATTAAAAATAAAATCCAATATTCCATATTGTCACAAACGAACAAAATATTCATCTCCTTCAATTATTACACATTTTACCCCTCATATAGCACAAAATGATTCACATC
Organism: Pinus albicaulis; assembly: GCA_034641835.2. Classification (NCBI taxonomy): domain Eukaryota; kingdom Viridiplantae; phylum Streptophyta; class Pinopsida; order Pinales; family Pinaceae; genus Pinus; species Pinus albicaulis. The sequence goes on along the minus strand of CM076581.1, from coordinate 1,429,833,677 downwards.
TCCTCCTTCCAGCGTTCCCTTGCACCCCCGGTGCAGTTGCTAGTTTATAAGATTATATGATACATGTGAGATAAAGGTTTATTATTTATCATATGTAAATAAATTTTGTCAATATTTTACATTTACACTTTTATGAGGTGATGTTATAAGTAAATTCATAAATATCTCCTTTTAATCCTTATTTTACTCCATGAATATGTTTGGAAATTAAATTTCATTAGATTGATTTTCTCCTAACCTATGTATCATCAATATTGTACATTTACATTCTTAATTATGAGGTGATGTTATAGGTAAATCCATGAATATCTCCTCTTAATATTCATTTTACTCCATGAATATGTTTGCAAATGAAATTTCAATAGATTAATTTTCTTGCTATTATATTTTTTACGAAGATATGGTAAGGAATTATCTCTTGTTCTTCTTAGAAATATTTATATATAATTTTATTTTATTTTCAAAATAGATTAAAAAAATTATATGAGAAAAATTAGTAATTCATCAGTATGTGTGTGTGTGTGTGTTGTGACGAATAATTTCATAGTTCAACTTAATGGTTCATTATACAATCAGTGGATCATCACCAACAATATATCTTAAAAAGCAACCGAAAACCCATGTGTACAAAATCGATGTATACTCTAGAGAGTGGTTCTCATATCACTATGTAAATTTTTATATGCTACTTCAACAAAATTATAAGATAAACTGTAATACACATCATATATGCACCATAACAATTGGTGCAAGGTAAAACCCACCTGCCACACCTTTGTACTCGATCCAATTTTCTCTGTCAACTCTTCTAGCTATGGGAGTTTTCTCCAAGGATCATAATATCCCCAAGGCCTATGCCATGCCTTCTCGCATGCAGAACTTATTCACTTGATGGTTCTAAACCATACTATAAGTCCCCACGTTCTATGGTCTAATCCCCATCATACCTATCAACATTCAACCGCTCTTTACACACCCCGAATATTATAATGACTAGCCTACTCTCATTAATATATACCCCAATAAATACAAGCCACTTAGGAATTAAACCCCAAAACCTTGGGCTCACTCATTTTACATATTCAAATTGATATTTGAATGTATCAACTGCTCGACCCTCTCGTATTTCAACCGTGATGTTTAATGTATGTCGACCTTGTCAATTCGAACTCCGTCACTTGGTTTCAACCAAACACATGGCCATTCACATAATTATATAGTCCTCCTTATTATAATCTCCGCCAATCGTCAAAGATCATAACAAATCTCGACTTTGGTCTATAACTCAACGGTCATACATAAACCATTCTTGGCTCCACAGTAATTTACCTCTCAATCCGATGGTCGATGGAGCATCATGCCGATTTGGAGGATCCAACGGACACAACGAAATCTCACATAACGAACACGCCCAAGGGTTAATCTGCAATGAGAATGGTTTTATAATCCCACCCTCGGCCACGTGTCTCACGGAGACATATGTCGCGTCCTTTTCACCAATTCTGCTTACCACCTCCAAACTTGCGCGATATCGCCGATTTTCCAAACGGTGGTTTTACTGTGCACTTCGGTCACGGTTCTGCCTCTTATCTTCCAGGTTCCATCGAGCTTTCTTTTATTGTACTCTGCCTCCGCTCCTTTGACTCGCATCTTCCTGTACTAGTTTTTTTTTCTTCAATTAAGGACTCGCACTCCATGAGGTTCCTTCACACGCCAGTTCTATGTACGTGGTAGCACCAATCGAATGTTGCGCACCCAATTTTATGCACCGTGTATTATTTCACAACTCACAAAGTCATGTTGAGTAAGTGGAGAATAAGCGCTACATTTATTTTTTGTCCTCAATCCCTCTATTAATTATGTCTATGTAGTTATAAGAATAACAAGCCAAAGAAATTCCCGTGCTTCCTGAAGAGAAATTAGTCTCTATGTGCGTAAATTAATGATTAATGTTGACTAAATGTTATACCATTTGAAATTGCTGAGCGAAATTAATCAGGCCATGATGTACCATTTGTCAGTATCTATTTTCCCATGTATGAAAGTTGATGTACCATTGAAAGTTTAATAATTCTATTGAAAGTTTAATAACTATATATATATATATATATATATAAATTTAATGATTAATAATAATTAAATTAAAATTCTTAAAAGACAAAATAAAATCCTAATAATCACGAACTATTATGATAATTTACAAATATAGAACTCACGCTGAACATAGTTACAAAGATACCAAGAAAAGAAGAGTGCATGTGCATGATAACCTCTTTCTTGAAAACCTATGAATGTCATTCTCAATGAAGACTCAAGACACAACTGGATTGGATTGTGTATCAAAACAGTAGGAATGAATCAAAGTTCAATGAATGAATAACTTGATCGAGAAAATTTATAGGGAAAGGTAACTCGACTATAAATCTACTAAACCTCACTTCCATGATTAAAAAAACACCCCCACCTTCTTAGTGGTCCCATCATGGTCCACCTATTGAAAAACAACCAACAAATATTATTTTTTATATATTTCTGCATGGCCATTGGACAATGATTTACTATGGTTTTCCTACTAAATTCCAATGGATGATTATTCAAAAATATTGAGAATTAGTTTAGTCTCAAGGAATAGCCAAGAGTCTTACTAGATAATTATAGATTACCTCTCCATTGGATAATTGTACATTTTTCATCTACTTTTTCACGTGAGTTTCAGTTGATGCTATATATTTGCCTTCTATTTCTTTAGTGAAGCTAAGAGTTAACTTTGATCTTACATTAATAACTATAGTTGCATGAGTATCCATGATTTTATGGCTCCCCACTGTGGTCAATGTTGATGTATGGCCTTGGCACATTGATCTTACAATTAACTCACTATTCTTATTCAATTTTCTCCTGTTTAGCCCAATAAAATAAGGAAAACAGAAAATGAAGTCTTCATTTTTCTTTCCAATGCTCCTACTTAATACAAATACTCTTAAAAACCAATTAATATATAAATTTTCATCATTCATGCTAAAATCAGTTTGAATTTTTTTAATGAATCTGCTTACAATTAATAGATTACATTGCTCAAAGAATAAGAGATAATTTAGAACTATGATTTCACAATAATAAATTACCCTAGCAGTTAAAAATTCGAACATACCTTATGAAATTAAAATATGGCAGGTTAATGAGCCAATATAGTTTCCTCGGAGCCAATATTGAGCTCGGCCTAAGTCTGAATTCCTTGAGAGTGCGAGTGTAAGGAACTAGACGCCTAAAGCTTTTATTTTGTGCTTGTGTAATTAACTGTTTGACCATCAAGCCAAGCCACCAACTATATTAACACTACTTCATGTTGGGGCAGATTGGCATTCTAATTTTTTAGTGCTATAGCCGTACTTTTTCACTGCTTTACTAATCACAACCTTGGAAGTTTGCAGGGCAACGAGCTTTATTCTTTCTTTGGTGTTTTATGTAAAAGAAAGGATTTCTGAACTTTCTGTAATAGGAAGGGGAAAACTAAATTGATTCTAATTTTAAAATATCAATAATGATAAGTGGTAATTTCTTTATTAAATTTTTAATTTTGAGTGAGCCAAAAAAGTAACTTTCCTTACTTTTTGATTATAGCCTTGCAATTGTGAAGAGGACTAGTGTTGCAAAATTATTGGTAAGTGGAAATTAAAGGGCATAAGAACATTTTTGAAAAAAATTCAAACGTCAAAATTAAGTCTTATATCCTTCCTAGCACCTCACGGAAAATGGGAATCTGCAAATTCTAGTCGTCAAATATGTGCAAAATGCCTTATGGCGGGAAAAATGGAGGATTGTTCCTATGTTGCTACATGATTTAGGGTTTCATGTGGCAACAAGGAACCTTGTATAGTTTTTTAAGGATAGGAAAGGAGAATATTGTCAGTTAATCATCACATGAAAATTCATCACCATTTGAAAATTGTGTCCTAATTTGAAACAATAAGACTACCCAACTATTTCATTATTTAATTTAGATTGTGTAATACAAAAAAATATCCTAGATAACTTAAATAATGTAAGCACTTTTGCAAAACGTTAGTGGGGAGAACCTTCAATTACATTTATTTTGAAGATACACTTGCATTTTAAGCCATTTTAATTAGTATTTCATGGCTATTCTAGTAAAAATTTCAACCTCTTGTAGAAATTTGTTTGTCACCTGTATTAGAAATGAAAAAATCAAATGTATATAAAAATGATTTGAAATGAAAAAATCAAATGCGCGCTACATAAAAATGATTTTATTAAAAACTACAGCATTAACTTCTCGATATCATGCGTGCATTTGCCCTCCCTCGGCACAGCATTCGCCCCCGCATTCGCCCGCCTAACAACACGCCCTCAACTTCGTTAACAACATTCGCCCCCGCCTGCAAAATGGTAAGTTCTAGACGTGTGCCCTTCCTCCTATAGTAGGGTTGACCCTATTTGGGTTTTTTGGGAGCCTTAGAATACAAAGGTTGTGATTGATTACGGGGCACTGCCTATATTTGTGGAACTTCTTACCTATGGGAATGATAATGTTTGAGAATAGGTAGCATGTTTATTTTAGAGGCATAAAATTATTCTTCCCAACTATCTTTATATGTTTGTAATTTTGGAATTTGATTTAAAAAAATAGTACCCAACTTTGAGTTCAACTGGTGTTCGTGTAAGGCTATTTGGGCTATGGGAAATATTGTTGGAGACTCTGAAACATTTAGGGATATTTCCCTCAGTCATGGAGCTCTGAGGTAGGTGCTTTCCCAGTTGAATGATACTGCCAGAATTTCAATGATAAGAAATGATACATGGGCTCTGTCAAATTTTTGCCGTGGTAAACCCCAACCACTATTCGAATAGGTAAGTATAATACATTTTCTGCCTCTTCTTCTTAGTTCACAGATACTGTGGATTTTTTTTATAGATCTTGGTGCTTGGTAAATTTGGACATAATATGGACCTAGGCGCTTGTTCATTATAATGACTCTCTCATCAGGTTTTAGAAAATGCTCAGAAATTTGGGTTTCACAAGGGGATTACCCTTGCTTGCAATTATTGATTATCAATCACATTCAAAAAAAGTATTTCGTAGCATTGATGAGCTCTTTGTAGGTGAATTTCCAAGGAAATTTCACAATATCTGAACTAAATTTGTCTGTCCTCTTCAATACTCTGTGCTTGTAACAGAACCAGACAAACAATCTAGTGGCCAATGCAACAACAACAACACCTCCTGCTGCAATGCCTGCAATTCACCCTCTCTCAATAATAGAATGACTATGGCACCCTCTTTTTGTGAAAAGGTACTGGAGCTGAAGGTACTGGTTTCCATTAGGATCGTGGAATTCAACATCCAAAATAGTATCAAATTCCACTGCAATAGTATTCCCCCGCGAGGGCAACAGTTCATTGAGACCTATTGGACTCATCACCCCCAAATAGTCTCCAGGGCTACCCAGAGTGTGATCATCTGGAGCAATAAAAAATTCTAATCCATCCCCAATTGAAACAAGAACAGGATTCACATTGGTTACAGAAAACGAGAAACACGTTTTGAAAGAAGAAGAAACTTTGTATTAGGGTCCATAAATCTAACTGGTCTATTGTACAATGCCCTACCTGCACTTCAAATTGGTACTCCCAACTCCATGCTAAGGCTCGCTATGCCATTCTTCAGATGAGCATCTTAACCTGAAGTTTGATTCCAAAAAATCCAAGTCCCTTGTTCTATGCCAAAGACCTCTATTACAACGAGTAGAGTTCTGAGCGAAATACTTCACAATAGGAGGCAAAAGAAACATCGCAAAATTGCTCCGCTTTAGACTGATAATTTTATGTGAAAAAATTCAACTACGGACAGTAAAAACATGATATCAAACACAACCAATCCACAATGGAATTTGAACGTGAGGATTTATAACCACATAAAACCCTCTCCAGGTTAAAATAATTCCAGAATGGCTTTAAGATTCTACTAATGAGTGCTTACAACACCATAGCAATTACTGTCACAATGAAATCTCGTCGAGTTAAAGTCTTCATACGCTTCTACATTTCCACAAAGGAAGCAAGAATCTTGCTATCTCTCATGATCTCGTTCTCAGGTCAAACTTTGCTATGGATGTCTTGTTCGCTAAACGTGGATCTGTTCTTAGCTTTGTCTTGGTTCTTACTTAGGATCGTGGCTATCTGATCTTGCTATGGCTTTGACTATACAAACTTGTTCAATAGGAAAATGTTGACTCTGCTATATATAGGAGCTTCAATGGGTTCTCTCAAACACTTTTTTTGGCAGCTTTTTTTTGTCTCTGATTCAAGGCAGAACTATGTTGGCCTTGGTTTTTTAGTCCTTGGATCTTAGTTCTCTCATATTTTCCATCTTATCCCCAGTTTGCTACCGAAAAAGACATAACTTCACGATATCAAAATTGACTATTTTTGGTCATTTATCTTTAGTAATGGTACAGCTTTAATTTGGTGCATTCGTACAGTATCTGAAGAGCACTCTCAAGTTGTTATTCATTATTTTAGCATAACTACTACATTTAACTGCCATGCTCTAATATTTATATCACAACAAAGCATAAGAATTCTTATGAAGTCCATCGTTTTACAGAAGGAATGCTTCGATAATGCCTTCTTCACATACAGGTTGACTGTCATAGCTTATCTTATAAACCTCCAATTTTCCAAACGTAGTAGAGACTACACTTATTTGCATCTCAAATTTCCGGACAAATTACGCGAGTATTCTACATAAAATGCATTAAGAATAAAAAAAAGCCTACAATTTGTAAAGCCCACAATTTTGTAAAAGCCCAACAATTGTAAAAAGCCCACGCATTTGGGTAAAGCCCACAATTTTGTAAAAGCCCACAATTTGTAAAAAGCCTACTTTATTTTCTTTGCTATATAAGCTGAGTCTACCCAGTTCAACAAAGTCCTAGGTTTCTCTGTCTATTTAGAGAATTATTATTTTCTTTATAGGATAATTTGCGTCAATGGAAGAAAACATTAGAGGTGGAAAAAAAATTCAAAAAGGTGAAAGGGGTGATGGTAGAGTTTATTGCCCTTGCAAAAAATGTTGTATGAGAAATAACGTTAGAGTTTTAATAGCAACAACAACAATGCATTATAGGAAATATGGGCACATTGATGGTGGATTGAATGACTATTGTCCCGTGGTAATTAATTATCTGTCTTCATTATCTATCTTCATTTTGATTATATCATAAAATTTTATATTATTTTAATATTTTTTATATGCACACTAATGTTTAATGATTAATGTTTGTAATTTTCATAAAGGCACAATTGCCCCCAACTTTTTGCAGATGATCAACCAGCTTCCACAGCTAAATAGTAGTAGAATAGATGATGTTGCACCAGTACAAGAGAATATTGCAGAAAATATTAGTATTGGAAATGATGTTGTATAAGGTGAAGAACATGAAGCGAATGATGAAGATAATTTTAATGATCCCATGAAGGTAGATCATGATGACAATAATGAGATAATTGACATTAATGATGGCACAAATCAAATGCTCCAAGACTTGTATGGTGAGTCAGATGATGATGGTGGAGTTAGTGATGGTATTTATGATGTAACTCTGATTGAAAGGTCAAGTGAACAACTTTTTGAACACGCAAATGCAACTCTTCTCTCTTCTACATTGTTGCTGGTGAACTTAAAGGTTATGAATAATTTTATCGAATAGATGTATGGACACAACTACTAAGGTATGCAATATGTATATATGATCACATATATGTAAATGTTGATTATTTGCCTTTTTTTAGTTGTAATAAATGTGTAAAATAATAACTTATATATATATATATATATATATATATATATATATATATATATATCAAAACCGACCGGTTTGAACCGGTAACCGGTCAAACCGGTCGGTCAGGAGGGCTGCCGGTTGGAACCGGCCTTGCAACCCGGTCAATAGCCTATTCTCACCTGTTTTGGCTGGTTAACTGGACCTAACCGGCAGGTTAAGTACGGAGCCGGCCAATTTATGCATAAACCGGCTGGTTATGTACTTAACCGGCCGATTAGGTGCTCCTCCATGAGTTGCAAATTCCTCAGTGTCTCCTCCATGAGATGAAAATTCCTCTATTATACAAGCAACAAACTTGTCTAATAACTCATACTCAACACCTTATAGCAGCAACAATACACATGATGACTGATAAATACAAGGCTGGCTAGCATAAAATGTTGGAAATGTTGTCATTGATGGCAATAGAGGCAGAAAGTAGAGGTAGAAGCAGCGAAGGCAGAAGTAGAAAGACAAAGGCAGAGGTAGAGGCAGAGCTGTTATCACAGAAAGGCAAAGGCAGAGGCAGAGGAAAAGCCGTTATCATAGAAAGGCAAAAGTAGAGTCAGAGCCGTTATTCCGAGAATCACTACCCCAGCTGGTAGATACACTAAACATAAATTCCGGGAACCGTAACCCAGGCGGAAGGATACATAAACACAATTATGGGAACCGCAACCCAGGCGGAAGAATACACAATATTCCGAGAATCCTAACCCAAGCAGCAAAGTATATATTCCAAGAATTGTTACCCACGCTGGAGGATACACTAAAGCTGAAACATAAAGCTTATATATATATGCAGCGCATTACATATATTGCGCCTTATTCACAAAGGTCCAAAGCATATATATTAATTTATATGGAGCACTTTATGATTGAAAGAACCAAAGTACCATAAGGTGGGACCCTTTCCCAATCGCAACAGAGAAAAAATGTGCAGCGGAACATGTAAACAAAGAGTTGCGATTGCGATGAAAGTACAGACCCAATGGATCTATGAACCATAATTGATATGTGTTTGAATTCTAGCATAATCGCATCGGAGAATCGGAGCATAGGAATATCGGAACATGCAACTAAAAGTTGCGATTGCGATTAATCGCAATCGGAGTAATCGCATCGCATAAGATCAGAGTAAGGGAAGAACATCGGAGCATAATATTGAAAGCTGCAATTGCGATTAATCGCATCGCAACCATCGAAAAGGATCCAATCGCAATCAGAAGAATTCAATTGCGACTCATCGCATCGGCATAATTGAGTGAACAGTGAATCATCGGAATCAGAGCATCGAAGCATTGGAATGTCGATACATTCAAATGGAAATTGCGATTGCGATCAATCGCAATCGGAAGAAGTCGAGGAGTAATGTATAGCATCGGAAAGCATGGAAAGTGGGCCCGGATAGATGATATTCTATTGGTTAAATGGAATTGACCCCTTATATTAATGTTTATAACACTTGACTCGGGGAATATGCATACATGGTGATATATTTATATATTGTGCTAAAGTCGAAACTTATAGAAAATGAGGTGTGTGCTGGGCATTCGCTAAAGTGAATTCATGGGTCTTTACATTCCGTTGGAGAACATATATATATATATATATATATATATATATATATATATATATATATACATATGCATATATTTATGCAGTGTGGGGCCATCGCATCGGCACGAAAGCTGAGCAGTGGAACATACCAATGAAGTTTGCGATTGTGATCAATCACATTGGAACAATCGCAAAGGGTGTAATCGCAATCAGAAATCATCGGAGGAGACTCATTGCATCGGAGCACAAAACAAAGTTCGGATGGTGGGCCCGAAAGGGCATTTTATATGTTAAACAGGCTTTTACTATTATGTCGAGAGCTGAAGTTGTGTTATATATAAAAGGCGCTGTTATAGATACATAGTTGTTACACCATGGCAGTGCACATATCAAAACGTATTTTTATTGTGCCGAGAATCAATTGGCTTGATATAAAAGCACAGTTACATATGTATGACAGATGGCCGTTACCCTGTGATAGTGAATAAGGAAAAAAACAGAGCTGAAAGGGACAAAGACACAGTCAAAGAAAAGACAAATGTGTAGTGAGCCAAGAGGCTAAATGAGTGAGCTGGAGTTTTCATTGTAATTGAATGTAAATGATTTTAATTTATATTGTTGTGATGCATTGGAAAGTCTCTGGAAGAGAACAAATATTCCACTGTAATGTTAAATTGGTACCTACAGTTATATTTTCTGAACGAGCGGATAAAAGAGATGAGAAGGCAGAAGGCAAAGAGACATAGCTGTCCATTTCGAATTCCCAGAAGAATACAAACAACCATGAAGCTATTTTGTATAAAACAGGGTAATATCCAAGGGGAGAATGTTGATGAAATAGAATGAGAGAAGATCAGAGTGTGCAGCAGAATTGAAAAGATTTGAAGAAAATAAGAAAGATGTAAGAGGTGAGAGAGAGAGTAAATATAGAGAATGCAGAGTATAGAAGATTGAGGTAGAGAAGATAAAGAAAAGAAGAGCATAAAGAGATGCTATAGAATAGAGCTAATATCTAAGGTAAATTAGCAAACATTCCGGTTGATAAATTGAGGAAGTTGGAGCTTCCCTATCAAGTTGAAGATTGATAGCTGTCAGTTGTAGCTGACTGAGGTTGGAGCCTCCTGTAGGTTGGTGCCTGAAGAAAATTGAAGGGAGTTGGAGCTTCCTTGCAAGTTGTAGCTTGTAGAATTGAGGTAGGAGCTTCCTGTAGGTTGGTGCCTACAGAAAATCAGTGGTGAGAGGGAGTTGGAGCTTGCCTTTGCATCAAAACAATAATAAAATGTGGTTTTATCCCTTTATGGGTTTCCACTTATATCTGGTGTCTCTGTGCATGATGTCTATGTGTTGATGTGGTTTATCTAATCTGCTTCATACTTGTTGCTCACATATTAAGACTGCTGTTACATTAAAAAATCTGTTTGATACTTGCTACTCACTAATAAAGATTGCTCACATATTAAGTTGATCATGAAGTGAAGGTGTAAATAAGTTTTAAGAGAAAAGTTTTAAAATTCCATGTATGTGTTAAACTGATTCACCCCCACCCTCTCAGTTTAACTAAGAATTCAACATAAAATCCCTGGCAGCATGCAATTCATCAAGTGTACTTGATGACAATTTCTATTCTCAAAACAATTAGCAGCAACCTTATTTCACACTCAGCTAGGAACTGTCAGACCCTCTCTCTCTGCTCACACATAGCAGCAGCATAAATACAAAACCTTTCACACAGCATACAAGCAATTTGATCATGGCATCAAGACTGATGCAAATGGTCTGACGCCACTCAAGGGACAACAACATACAACCTAATGAAAATGTGATTGGCAATAATAAATTGACCACTAGAAAATTTCTGCTTGGAAATGCACTAAACTAGCTACTGATTTTTCTGGGTTTTAATGAATCTTTTCAGTGATAAATTTTGTCAAACACATTGTGAGCAGAATGCTGAAGTTGTAATGCTCTCTCAACTTGTTACAAATAGCACTAATAGTGGGTTTCATAAACCAATTCAATACCTCTAAGTGTTGTAGATGTTTTTCTAGAAATTTATTTCCAAGCAAACATAGATAATGAAGAATACAAGATCTTCAAAATGTTGGTCTGATATATATATATATATACTGAACCCATAATTTTCTTTAAGGCTGATACAATGAATTGACAACAGATCTGAGCAGGGACAAATTGTATATTATAATATTAACTTAGCAATAAAACACAGTGAATAATATGAGAGAAACCTGATACGTTACTTCAATAAGTTTTCTTATGTATTTTTCGATGATATGTATTGCACTTGGTGCCATTTTGATATATTCACCTTTGCATGGTATATAAATGAGCAAAATTTTCATATTTTGTCTCTATTGGCTTGGAATCATGGTTACAAATCTTAAAAAAAGTTTATTTTTTATTAAAAAATAATTATTTAATGTATTTTTTTTAAAACTTTTTCATTGAGATCTGACCGCTACCAGTTAGACCGGTTCCGGTTCGAAACCTAGTTCATTAGCTCCACCGGTCCGGTCACCGGTTCCGGTTTTAATAGCTATGATATATATATATATATATATATAATCTTTACATTAACTAGTTTTTGTTTATGTTGTAGATTGTTGGGTGAATATTTGTTACCATCACCAAATACTTTACCTCAAACATATCGAGATCTACGTGCTATTATGAAACACTTTGGAATGGAATATAACACTATAGATGCATGTCCTAACGATCATATTATATATTACGTAGAACATGCATTGAAAACAGAATGTCCGAAATGTGGTACCAGTAGATATCGAACAGATCAACTTACCAAAAAGGTGCCTCAAAAGGTTTTTCGTCATATTCCCATAATTCTACGTTTGCAGCAAATGTTCAGGTGTAACAGCATAGCACAGTTTATGGATTACCATTCAAAGAATAGAAGTGGAGATGGTGTTCTTCGAATGCCTGCAGATGGTTCTGCATTTAGAGAAATCGAGGAAAAATATGTAGATTTTAAAAATGAACCTCGTAATGTCAAGCTTTCATTGGTAGCTGATGGTGTTAATCCATTCAGAGAGCTTAGATCTACTTACTCAGTGTGGCCTATTTTCGTTATCAACAATAACATTCCTCCTTGGATGTTAATAAAGAGGGAGCACATAATGTTGACTATGATTATTCTAGGTATTTGATACATTATTTTTTTGAATGTAACATTTTGATTTCTCTCGTTGCTTGCATAAATATATATTTTATTTATTTACTTACTTATATATACATATATCATGGTAGTAATTATTATGTACCGTAATTTTGAACAATTAGGTAAGTACCAGGTCAAAGATATGAATGTATATATTGAGCCTATTATCAATGAGCTAATACAGTTATGGCATGGCATCACTATGTATGACATCACTAAACCAATCAAGCAGAAGAGATTTCAATGTCGTGGAATGCTTGAATGGACAATTCATGATGCCCTAGGACTAACACATGTTTGTGGTATGTAATTTTTCGTTTCACTTTAATATAATACATAATTATCTAAATTAGATATACAATATTGCACGTTTTAAAAATGATCTCATAGTATATTAATTTTTATTGATCCATCTATTGCAGGTCTTCAAACAAAGGGTAGATTTGCATGTCCAGTTTGTGGCCCTAAGATTAAGTATCGTCATTCGCCAGACTTAAGAAAGATGGTGTTTTATGAGTTTAGGCACTTCCTCTCTAGGAACCATAAGTATCACACTACTGCAAAACATCTTTTCAATGATAAAGAAGAAACTAGATTAAAACCACGAAGAATGACACCTCAGTTGTGGATGTCGGAATATAAAAAAATTAATAATAATCAAGCAGTTGGTACGTAATTTGTGTATATATATATATATATATATATATATATATATATATATATATATATTATTTGTTTATGTAATGATTGGAATTTTTCTTTTAACTAATGAATTTATTTTATTTTATTTTATAATTAATATTGTTCTAATTTATTTTATTATTTGATATCAAGGTCATCGTCGTGGTGAAGGTACTAATATTGTACTTCCACCTGGAATGAAATGTTATCCTTCTCAATTCGCGAGGTTGACCTACTCTGAGGACCTAAAAATAGCTCATTTTTTTGATACAATGCATGTCGGGAAGAATGTGACATAAACTTTATGGCGAACCATAGATGGTGCACATGATAGAGATAAAATTGACAAAATTTGTGTCGACATTGAGAAATCGAATCATGCAATGAAAAGTGTGATCGACAGATCAAATAAAAATGGGGGTCGAAATTATAATAATATTCCATGTTTATTAACAGAACAACAAAGCAATGATGTAAAAGAGGTCGTTAGAAGAATTAAATTTCCAACAGGTTTTGCTTCAAACATAAATAATATCTTAACACAGAAAGGTGACTTCAGTGGGGTGAAAACACATGATTGGCATACCTTTATTAAGGTAATTTTTTTGGTATACGTTTTTGTATGTTATTGCTTGAATACATATTTTAAATTTTCCTTTTTTCTGTTTAATTTGGAAACTAATAACGATTCATTTTTTATTGTTATAGTATGTTCTACCTGTATCTCTCCCAAACGACTTCGACAACAATGTCAAACAAGTTATATATGGTCTTAGTAAATACATGAGGTAAGTAGTTTTGATTTATACGCAAAATCTAATTGCTATAATTTATTTTTGTACTTGATGAAATGATGTATTAATTTACTTGTAATGAAATATATATTATGTTTCCTTGAAATAACCTTGCGTAATGATTTGCAGATGGTTGTCATTGAAATAAATCCATCAAGATGAAATAAAGTATTGGAAGAGAGAAATTCCTCGGCTAATGTGTGAAATGCAAAAGTATCTACCTCCAACATTTTTCAATGCACAAGAACACTACTTGATACACCAAGTTGAGGAGATTGAAATGTGTGGACCAGTACACACAAGGTCAATGTGGATGGTCGAGAGGTACCTGAAATCCTTGAAGGCTTTGGTTAGACAAAGAGCACGACCTAAGGGTTCTATGGTGGAGGGATATGTGGTATATCAATCCATGGTGTATATTAGTCATTATCTTCCTAAATTAGTTGAGCCAGCCTTGAAGGTGGTGGATTGCATTTGGGACATGAACTCCATCAAAAAATTTGAAGTGGAGCACCTGTTGGGAAAAGGTAGAATGAAGAAAGTGAGAGGTAAAAGATTTATTATGTATAATACATATAATGTTTCATTTTTTTACATCATGTATATGATCATTATATTCATTTAGGTCTTATTCTTTCATATTTTATTAATTAATATAATTTACCATGGCTATAAGTAATATTTATTAATATTGGTGAATTATTGTTTTTTTATTCAGGTGCTCAAGATTATGAGGCACTACTTTTATACATTGCAAAAAATCTTGAGTGGATTGTAGAAATTTGCTGAATAATGAATATTTATCCACTGAGATTATCTTGGTCACACACTAATTCGAATTCATGCATAACACATAACCTCTCTTGCTATCAATCATCAATCATAGAAATAGAAATAATGTATATAAACATATAATATGTAATTGGGAAAGCTGATGCCAGAAAAACCCCAGCTATTTTGTATATTATAATGGAAGAGGAAACATGGGTCATCAATCCCAAAGATAACATTCTCAAGGCATCAGACTGCCTCCAAAAGTTACATACTAAACTACTCAGTTTTTTGTCAGTCACTAGTTCAAAACTCATCCACTATTTGGCTCGCCTACCGCGCAATCCAAGTTGGTGTAATGAGAGTATCCAAGCCTTTCAATCTCCGCCTAACTGCCATCCCCATGGGAAATCTCTAATGCTTTGTGCAAAATCTCATGCAATAACTACTGCCGTAACCACAGCAACTCCCCTCTTCATCTACCTCTTCCACTCATTCCTCACTGAATCATCTACACCTGGTGGCAAAATGATGTGTTCTTAGCTTAAATAATGATAGACAATTAAAGTGAATTAAATAAGACAATTCACCCACTCATCTCTATGGACAGCCAAGCAACTAAATACTAGTCTAACCAAGTTAAACCGTAAATACAACCTCCACCAACGTCTCATCAACTCCACCACCAACCTGGGCTACCTGAGTTCTAAATCAGTGCTCAACACAGTTGTTTCATACCTAAACCCCTAGGAATAGCGTAATTCCTTCTTTCAGGTGCATGGGCCACATCCGTAGCTCCAAATGAAGTGCTGCAAGAGGATAAACTGAAGTTTATAGTCCAAATATTATTAAGGGCTAATAATATTTGACTGACCTATTTTTAGACAGGCAGTCTAAAAATAGACTTCGACCTGTATGTCTAGAAATAGAGGTCCATATATTTTTACCAACTTGACCAATCATCCAAGAATAGCATACTACAACTCCTAGACCATGCTCCATATGTCTAAAAATAGACATAGTCTAAAAATAGACTTTGCGCCAAAAATAGCATGCGGGCCCACTTAGTGAAGGCGACTTCATTTCACTAAGCTCCATCATCTTGTTGCATTTTCAACACTCCCTCTCAACAAGATATGGATTATCTGCAACCCCTATCCTGCCTCTGTGGAATTCGAATTTGCTCCTGGTGAGCGCCTTCATCAAGATGTCAGCATCCTGATCCTCCGTGGGAATATATGAAAGTAACATGATTCTCCACTGCACACAATATCTGATATGATGGTACCTGATGTCGATGTGTTTGGATCTATCATGAAATACTGGATTAGCCGAGAGTTTAATGCAACTCTGGTTATCACAGTAAATCACGGTAGGCTCCAAATGCAACCCGAACAATCCAACGAGGATCTTCCTCATCCAAATAGCCTCGCATGCAGCCAAGCTAGCTGCCATGCTACGACTCGCCCAGGCTGAGTGCCACGGATCTCTGCTTCCTGTTGTACCAGGAAACTGCTGTCGACCCGATACTGAAAACTCCTCCAGATGTGCTCTTTCGGTCCGTTGGGCTCCCTGCCCAATCTGCATCAGTGAAGCTGCTAAGCTTCGCTCCAACCTCCTGTCTGTACCACAGACCATATCCCGATGTGCCACTAAGATAATGCAATACATGATTTCCTGCCTTCCAGAAGAGCTTGGTAGGCTTAACCATAGCTTGCGAAAGCTGGTTAACAGCATAACATATATCGGGTCGTGTATTAACCAGAAACATAAGCGACCCCACCAACTGTCGATAGACAGTGGCACCCACTACCTCCGCTGAAGTAGCATCCTCCTTCCTCCAACCACCAGGAAGAGGAGTATCAACAGGCTTGCAGCCATGCATGTTGAACCTCTCCAGTATCTCCCGGGCATACTTACCCTGAGAAACAAATAGTCCACCACTGCGCTGCCAAATCTCCAATCCCAGGAAATAATGAAGGAGGCCCAAGTCCTTCATCTCAAACTCTCTAACAAGATCCTCCTTGCATGAAAGTATCAACAGCTCATCACCCGTCAAAATCAGATCATCTACATACAGTACAATGATCAGCAACTTCCCCTCCACCACAATCTGGTACAGGTTAGGATCCGCCTCACTCTTGGAGAATCCAAGTCCGATGAAATAACTGTCTATTCGTGTGTACCAAGCACGAGGTGCTTGCTTCAGCCCGTAAAATGCTCTCTTGAGTCGACAAACATGCGACTCACTGCTGAAGATCTCGAAACTTTCGGGCTGCTCTATGTACACCTCCTCCTCAATGACTCCGTTGAGGAACGCAGTCTTCACATCCATCAGATGGATGTGCCACCCAACCTCTGCTTGTTGAGGAAACTAGGATCGTCCGTATGGAAGAGTACCTTGCGACAGGTGCAAAGGTCTCCTCATAATCGATCCCCTCGATCTGTGAGAAGCCACGGGCAACAAATCTTGCCTTGTGCTTCTCCACACTCCCATTAGCCGCCTGCTTCACTTTGTAGATCCATCGCGAACCCACCAGTGATTTCCCCTCCGGTCGCGGGACAATCTCCCATGCATTGTTTCTGACAATCGAATCATACTCTTCCACCATGGCATCTACCCATGCGGGTTCCTCCACAGCTTCCTCGAAAGAGGATGGTTCTGTCACGACACATTTGAGAATGCACCATGTATTCGATGTACCGACCAAAGTGATTCTGCGCTGCTTGTTGTGCGCAGGTGGATTGCCATAACCCTCTCTGCATCTTGAGCCAGTCGCTCAGCTTCTGTAGTGTGCTTGCGCCCTCTGATGGCTGGCACTGCATGAGTGGTTTCTTCCACTCCATGAACTTCCTCTTGTGGCTGATCCACATCAGGAAGCTCCTCATGGGGCTGTGGCTCCTCATGCGTACAAGTGTAGCTCCCTCTCAAGCGAACACTGCATGGCTTTCTCCTCCTCAAACTTGATATCCCATCGCATAACAATCTTGCGACTGTCTGAAAAATACACCCGATAGTTGTGAGGTGTATCAGTGTACCCCACAAATATTCCAACCTCTGCGGTCGGATCCAGCTTCTTTCTGGCATCCTTCGTCACATGCATGTAGACAGGTGAGCCAAAAATCCTCAAATGAGAAATGTCAGGCCTCTTGCCAGAAAACGCCTCCTCCGGTGTACTCATGCCAAGTATCTTGTGAGGACAACGGTTTTGCACATATACTGCAGTATTGCATGCCTCAGCCCACAAGTGAAGGGGTAGGCCCTGATCATGCAACATCGCCCGTGCAGCACCCACGATCGTTCTGTTCTTCCGCTCAGCCACCCCGTTCTGCTGTGGGTTATGAGGTGCGATGAGCTCTCTCCGAATCCCTTCTGCGCTGCAGAACTCCTTGAATTCAGCCGAGATGAATTCACCACCGTTATCACTCCTTAGAGCAATCACCTTCTTCCCCGACTCCTTCTCGACCAGTGCTTTAAACTCACAGAACTTCGCGAATGTACCGCTCTTCTTCTGCATGAAGAAGATCCAGCACTTTCGAGAGAAATCATCAACAAAGATCACATAATACCTGTGCTTTGCTGTCGAAGCAACTGAGAAAGGACCACACACGTCTGTGTGAACTCTCTCAAGGATCGTCGTGGCGCGACTATCCTTCTCGTGAAAGGTGGCTTTCACATATTTTCCCAAGGTACACCCCTTGCACTGATCTGACTGCGCAAGAGTGCCCTTAGGAAGCCCAGTAGAAATCTGTTGCAGTATCTTCAAAGCGCCATGGTGAAGGTGGCCCAATCTCCTGTGCCACAGCTCGCCCTCATCATCCCGTCTCACCACTGCTTCCGCCTTGCATGCCATTGCTGCGCAGCCATCTACTTGCAACTGATAAAGGTTCTTGACTCGAACCCCTATCTTCCGGGTCTCTCCAGTTGTCTTACTGCACAGGAAAGCCTTTCCTTCGCTGAAGACCACATCATACCCCTTGTCTTCCAACATCGCCATAGAGATCAGATTCTTCATCAATCCTGGAACATGCAATACTTCCTTCAATACGAAGGGTTTACTAGAGTCCCTCTCAAACGAAATGGTGCGGATACCGGTCGCACTATATCTACCATCATCACCCATCTCGATGTGCACTCCAAGATCTTTTTCCTCCAGATTTGAAAACAGATCCCGATCTCCTGTCATGTGAAATGACGCACCACTATCCAAAAAATATATTGATCCCATCACACTTGAGACCAAGCATGCGATCAGTGAAAAATCCAGTTCGAACTGGGAGGCCAATGCCTCTCCCGCTGCAGATCCAACAACCTTCTTATTTTTCTTCTTCTGCGGAAAATTTGTGGCATAGTGTTCGTGCTGGTGACAGTGAAAACACTTCACCTTGGAAATGTCTTGCTTCTTGACTTTCACACCAGACTGAGAAGCTTTCTTGCTCTTCCCCTTCTTTGCTTTGGCATCCAAAGCGCAATTTTATTCATCAGATACCTTTGATGAAGATCTGTCCCTGGTAGTCCGCCTTATCTCCTCTTGCATGAGATCTGCCCAAAGTCGCTCCCATCCCGGAAACTTCTCCCGACCATTGAAAGAGTCCTGATAGGAATGAAAAATATTTGGAATACCAAGGAGAGCCAGGTCCGCCAAGTCCTCTTCATCGACAGTCACCCCCACACTTCCCAGATCATCTCTGCATTGAGTGAACTTCGTGAGGTACTTGGCGATACTGTCGCCTTTCTCCATCTTAATGTTTCTGAGTTTATCCTTGAGCGCCATCTTCCTTTGGTCGCTCTTACTCTGGAATAGATCTGTCAACACTTTCCACATCAAATATGGAGAAGCTTTTCCATGCAGGCTGGATACAATATGATCCTTCACGCCCTCCAACAGAATCCTTCGACATTTCGCCATCTTCTTTTGCCAAGCCTCAACTTCAGCAGGATCAGTAGGCTTTTGGACATCCATATCTATGAACTCCTTCAGCCCATTATCTTCTAATACTGCCTCCATCCGATCTTTCCATGCAACATAATTCGAACTGCCTTCAAGAGCATATTCGAGTCGCAAACCGTTGAAAGACATTTCAACTCTGACACCAAGAAAACAAGCTGCTGCAAAATTCGAATTCCAAACTCAAAAAATCAACTGCTTCTGGATTTGTGAGAAAAAAATATTTCTAGCACAGAGATCGACTGTAAGGGAATTTACTGGATATATCACCTTTCAGAGAAAGGATGGAGGGACTACACGGCGGGTGTAAGACTCACAATGCCGAAATAAAAAATTGTAATCAACGTAATAGATCCCGATGATCCAATTCGCTTTGATGCAATAGCAAAATTTTTACGAATAATGAATATTTATCCACTAAGATTATCCTGGTCACACACTAATTCGAATTCATGCATAACACATAACCTCTTCTACAATTGATCATCAATTTGAGGAAATAGAAACAGTCGCATGCGCACATAAACACAATATGTAATGCGGAAATATCATAGCTGAAAACCCCCAGCTATTTTGTATATTATAATGGAAGATAACATGTAACAATCTCAGTACAATACTCCTCACAAGTACTGAGTAATGTCTCCAAAAGTTACACACAAACTAGCTTAGTTTTGAACAAGTCACAGGTTCAAAACTCATCCACTATTTGCCTGCCTCTACTGCGTAATCCAAGTTGGTGTAATGAGAGATCCAAGTTCGAATCTCCTTGGCTTAAACTGTGAAATCCTCATGGGAAATCTCCTCCAATGCTTGTGCAAATATCATGCACAACTAATGTCGCAACTAATAGCAAACTCACCCTTTCATCTACCTCTTCCACGTGTCTTCACTGAACTGTCCATGCACTGTAGTAAACTGATGTGTTCTTGAGTTGAATAATGAGTTAATAATTAGTGAATTAAATAATATTTAATTCACTCCACTCATCTCTAGTGTATTAGCCAGTTAAAATAAATACAACTAGTTCAACCTAAGTTCGACGAACAAGCTCCACTGAATTGTCTCATCGACTCCACCAAGCTCCCAGCCACTTGAGTTCTGGCCAGATTCAACCATGCATGGAGCTCACAAGCCCCTAGGAATAAGCGTAATTCCTTGTCGGTGCATGAGCCACATCGTGGCTCCAATTTGAAGTCTTTGTTTTCAAGAGGATAAACTGAAGTTTAGAGTCCAAATATTATTAAGGGCTAATAATATTTGACTGACCTATTTTTAGACAGGCAGTCTAAAAATAGACTTCGACCTATATGTCTAAAAATAGAGGTCCATCTATTTTTACCAACTCGATCAATCATCCAAGAATAGCATACTGCAACTCCTAGACCATGCTCCATATGTCTAAAAATAGACATAGTCTAAAAATAGACTTTGCGCCAAAAATAGCCTACAGGCCCACTTAGTGAAGGCGACTTCATTTCACTAAGCTCCATCATCTTGTTGCATTTTCAACATGGATGAGTGAATGGATTGAAACATGTAAATCACGTAACAACGGTAGGTTATCATGGCAACTACTGTCTGAATTGATTAGAGAAGTGTATCGTAGTGGAGATGGAAACGTTACAGACAGGGAAATCGATTTAGCATATGGTTTGAAAGACAGAAAGGTAAGCAATTAATTCACCTATTTTATTCATTACTTATTTTATACTATATTTATAATGTGACAACAAGTTTGATTTTTCAATTAATTTTCATTCTGTGTAAATTATATGATTAATTATTAATTGAGAATGCATCTTTTTCATGTTTGGCATATTGCAGTTGAAACACCACAAGGCTATGTGGTGCAATGGTCGTAAATTTCGCGTTAAAAAATTGGATGATAACAGGAAAATTTTTGATAGTGGGATAACTGCAATATTCCAGGTCACTAATGTTTCCTCCTGGAGTGATAGACATCCTCAAGAATCTAAAAATAGATATTATGGGTTCTTAGATGATATAGTTGAGTGTGACTTTAATTCCTTCAAAATAGTTTTGTTCGACGTCAAATGGTATAGGCTACGAATGAATGTACGTGATGATGATAGAACACTTATTCAACATGACAATGGATTTCCAATGGTTAAAACATTGCAGTTTGAAGCAGGAAAAGATCACTATGTTTTTCCAAGCCAATGCAAACAAGTCTTTTACTCAGAGGTTCCAGGTGAGAACGAATGGTCATTTGCTATTAGATATGATCCAAGAGGAAGGCCAGTAGAGTATACTGTAGAGGAAGAAGATGATATTGATCAAGAAGAAGATGATGCAGTGGTAGATGAGCAGGAAGATGCATTGATAGACGAAGAAGATATCTTAAAAGATGAACTAGCCATAGGAGATGAGGCAAAAATTATTGATGATGATGTCAATGAGGATATTATTGAAAATGACATAATTGATGATGATGATGACATGGTCGATCATTTCAACACCATTTCTGAATCAAATGTTGATATAGATGTTGATCAGTTGGATGAAGATCAAGAAGATACAGAAGAAGAATATTGATATAGATGTTATGTTCGAGTATGAGCTGGTATGTTATAACTTTATATTTTAATATGTAGGAATTATTGTCTTTAAATAATTTACTAATTATGTGGGTTTGTTGCATGTTGTTTATTATTTCAAACCAATAAATAATGGCCTTACAAATGTTTATTATTTCGCAAGATTTTCATGATTCATTTGATTCTATGGTCAGGTCTCTGAAAAAGCCAATTAAATGCTTAAATAATCAAGATCTAGAAGATAGGCTTTACCCCCACCATAAATTACTGAAAAACCGGCCTTCATTTCAGCTTGCTGTGCTCAAGACGAGGGTGGATTTGCATGCTCAGTTGAATGAAAATGAATCAGATATTCGGGATGTTTTTGAGGGCAGATCCATAAGCCCCATAGATGAAGATCCCATTGCTGCAGAATTTCTGTCTGCGTTGAAGCACAAGTATAGTGTTGTATCGGAATATAAATCAGAGGACAACTATACCAAGTCTAAATCAACTGAATCCAGTTCTAGTGCTCTTGAACTTACCGAATTAAAGCCAGAAGCAGGATTTACAATCTCTAATGGGAACATGTATGGCAGTTCCAATATTGGATTGGATGTCCAGAGCTCTGCAATAGGCATTGGACTTGATCGTAATGAACCCCAACTTCAATGTGATGAAAATATGGACTTTGATGATCAGGAAAACAAGCCAGAGCATTTTGGAAATATTGAAGAAACTGAAGAGGTTTCCTGTGATCGATTGAATCAACTCAGCCATAAGACATCTACTGCAGGCTGGTTTGTATCAGAAGGAGAATTGGTTTTTCTTTCCCATGATGATGGATGCTGCTCTTTTCACGATATAGAAAATTCAAAGGTGTGGAGGTTTTAATTATTGTACTTAATTTTGGGGTTTATGGGTGTTATAATTTATACATTTTGGGATTTTCTATTAGAAATAGGGAAAATCCTAGCGGTTAGATTATTCTCATGGTTTAAATTTCTATATTTGAAATAAAATTCACCAATTTCTATTTTAAAAAAATATTTTCCTAAATATTTGATGTAGTTGAAATAGGATGTAGTTCATTTCAAAAACTGTTGAAATTTTCTAGAAACTATGATTGGGATTTCAAGAATATTTATGCACTCTTTAAATTTTCCCTTAACATAAAGGGAAGTTGATGTATGAGTAATACTCAGTATTTTTTTTTCCAATCTCCAGGAGAAGGCTGAATATAAATCTCCATATGGGCTTACCCCAAACATGTGGGGTGATTGCTGGTTGATCAGAGCAGCTGGTTCAGATGGTCGCTCTGGTAAATATGTTGTGGCAGCATCTGTAGGTTGTACATTGGACTCAGGTTTCTGTTCATGGGACTTTTATAATAAATAAATTATGGCATTCCATACTGAATCAGAGGCCTTCACTTCAACATCCAGTACCATCTCTCTAGTTTTGGCAGAGAGGGATGTCTCGGGGAGAAATTTTGGCTTTGCAAATGTTGTGCCAGAGAATCAACATTGGTGGTACAGGCCATGTGGGCCTCTTATGGTATCTACTGCCAGTGCCCAAAAGACAATTAATATTTATGATATTCGTGATGGAGATCCTGTGATTTCAATGTGTTTGTTTTGAAAGTTTAGGTTTCATAGTAAATCATCAATGGGCTCTGAAATAAGGCACATTGAAATCTTGGATACATGTTTCATGCCAAAATCAGTTGTATCTTCCATAAATACACAATATTGGACCACTCTGTATAAATGTGCTTCTTAGAAAATATCACATCTCCCTCATTATACAGGTGGTGTTCTTACATGCATAGCAAAGGCATTGTTTTGGCAATCATTTTATAAGTCACCAGATATTGTGGGTACAAGAATCTAAAGTCTCCACATGAAACTGTGTTGCCCGGAGACTCACTCTGCCTGTCCTTAAATTTGTAAACATATTAGTATGCCAATGCTTCTTTCATTTTGTATGCATAAGACAATTTTTTGTCAAATTCCATAATTGTTTTTAAGTTTTATCCATCCCATTTTTTTTGTGAATGCACAGGTTTTTGGCTCAACACAGATCTGTTATATCTTTGTACTTTTCCTTTACTAACTATTTGAAATTTCTAGTTATATTTAGAGGTGTCTTTTAAGGGATGAGGGGAATTACTTGGATTTAGTGTTGCCCACTCTCAATAGAGGCTTACAGTAAACTATTACACATTATGATGTATATTAGTGGTAGTTGGGGCAACAACAAAATCAGTTTCAAGCTTCAATAGATTTATTCTTCTTGGAAAGCTTTCAGCTGACAAAAAAAAAGGAATGAAACATGCAACCAGTCCCCTTCCTTTTATTGGACCACTTGCTTTCTTTTTATGAGAGCATCTACAGGCTAAAGTTACTAGAAGTGGTCAAAAGTGAGTTTGGTTAGTTGGCAAATTCCAACTATTCTTAGCCCGCAACAATGTTTAAATACTTCATAGGCATGTTAACCCCTCCTAGACTGTGTTGCGTAAGTGGGTTTTTCAGAATTTTATGCACTTAGGGTTAGAATAAAATTTTGAAATTTGATGTAATTAGGATTATATTCAAGTGCTGGCCAAATTGGTAAAATTGATACTCAGCCATAGCTGAAAGGCAGTAATATGCAGTGGAGTCATTCTATGAAATGATTCAATTTGGCATGTGAATCTCACATCTAAGGGCCATTAAAATCCCATGGATGGAGACTGATCAGGATTCAACATTGCTGTTACTATTAGTGGAGTTGGGTATGGCACAAATACAATAAAAATACTGGCAACAATAGTAACATCATAGATTCAGAATCTTAATCTCTATATTAAATGAGCATTAGAATGTAACTTGATTTCAGTAAAATCTCTAACAGATTTGTTCTAAATCGGACCTGAAATGCTCACTTGTAAAGATTTTTGAGGCTTGAGTTTGTATGACACTACAAAAATTGACTTGTTGAGTACATGATGACATTAGGTCATTGTGAAACTGAATATATGCTACTTCGGTATGAAGATTGATTGCACAAACTGTGTTTTCTAAATAATGTTTCCAATGAAACCTGAAATGGCTCTTGTTACACTGAAAACATCTGTCATCTTTAATATACTATCAATTTGAGTGACAAGGGTAGCTAAACCACATGAAAATGCTCCGAAGATGTTACAGATGCATGGAAGCTCTGGAAATTTAGCCCCTCACTATGTTATCTAATGCAGGGGCATTAGGCCCAAGACAAATTTTGTACATAAATAAATGTAAAGGGGGGTCTCATGTTTTATTTCCCTATGAAATTATCCATAGTTGAGCTAATTTAGTTAATTTGTAGAGAAAATGTAACTTCCCAAATGATTAATGGGCACCTGAAGAGATAGTCAGTTTCAAAAGTTAAGCTAATTCTAGGAGTCCGTCTTTGTCTGTCAGAGCGTTAGTCTCAGAGTTAGAAATTTGAAGAGTTTTTCAGTCATCGATAAATTCGAATTGATTCATTGTAATTGATATAAAAATAAACCTCCGTGACAGAGTCGATAGACCTGCACAGAAGACCTGCAAAGAGAACTGCATAGAGCTGCATAGGGAAGAGGAGGCCATTGTATCGAAGATCTGGCCGAGGACCAGGAGACTGTAAGAAATTTCATTTATATAAGGAATATGTTAGTATTATATGTTCGTTGATTGAGTAAGTTTTCTATGTGTGAATATATGTACGGATCCTGGTGAAATATAATTGAAATACCATGGTAATTAAGAAAGCCTATGATGAAGTTATGCGCACATATACTGGTTGAGTTCTTAGTGGAACACGAGTTAATGACTCAGGACTTATGAGCATTGGTGAATTCCACAGATAACTATGTCAAACAGTTGGGGAATTTCTCTATAATCAGTTGTGTGAACAGAGGGTGAATTAGGTTAATGACATTCCCGTGCACCTGTGGTAGAGCAAGGAGATGCTATGCTCGAACCTCTGTGAGCTAGGTAAAACCTCGTAATGAGTGTTATGAATGTGTAGGCGATTGAATGAACCAAGGACTGGTGTATCGATTTGCAGAGTTGATACTAACCTTGTCGGAACCATAAGACATAAACCGTGGCATATGTAATGCATCGTGTCTCCTCGAAATGGTCGTGCCCGAGTTCGTTTCGTATGGCCACGCGAAGGATAAACAACGAGCAGAGTTCAATGGCAGTAAGGCGTTGGTAAGCGGACGAAATCTGGATTAAGAGTAGTCGGAACCTTAAGGACCGCATAGTAAAGACAGGTTTCCAGCATATTGCACCGCCTTTGTACGATAAGCGGTATTCCCCATTTGGACGTGATCAATGTCATAGGCCGACACGTGGCCTTGAGCGGTTTTTAAAACCCACTCTCGTTGTGAGTTAACGATCGTGCAACTAAGTCACGCGATATCCAGTTGGATCGTTGGATTGTCAAGGCCAGAGCGACGTATTATCCACCGTTGGATGTGGAAAGGCCACTAGTGCTGGGCCCCACGCGTATATACGTCGACTATTGTTGTCCTAACTAAGGTTCAATGGAGGTATGTGTGGTTGTTTGCATTGACAAAAGTTTATTCATATTTATGTGTCCAAGCCTCATATGAAGTCCCAATTATAAAGTGAATGCCATCATTAAAGGTTAGCGGGGTCCGATCTTATTATATGATTGTTTATAGTCGAAGTGCTGCGGGGTGGTTTATTATATTAATATTTCACGGTCAAATTATGTTCATAACAATTGGAACGCCCACAATTCATAACAAATATTGGAGATTTACTGTCCTGTTTTAAAGTTTCATTTTTTTTTTTTAAATTGAACCCGCCATCGGTATACCGACGCTTTGTAAGCGTCGCTCTTCCGACGCCTTATAAGCATCAGTCTTCTGACGTTTTGAACGATTTCCATTTTCGTCAGTCTTGTGACGTCCGTCGATATTGTGACAATTCTTCATGGCGTTAGTATTGCGACGCTTTTGGAAAGCGTCGGTATTGCGACACTTCTGCAATGCATCAGTCTTGCGACACTTTTGTACGGCGTCAAAATTACAATAGTTTAGAAACATCGGCAGAGAGACAGTATAAAAATGTCGGAAGAGCGACGTCAAAAATTTGGACCATATTTCGTCGGAATTGTGACAGTTTACAAACGTCGGAAGAGCGATGGTTTGGGAAACGTCAGAAGAGCGACGCTTTTTTGGAAGTGACGAAAAAAGTGTCGGTATTGCGACACTTTGTCAAGGCGTCGGAATTGCGATGTCATGGCGAACCACATTTTTTCCATCCTCAAACTGTCGCTCTTGCGATGACTATGTGTCGGAATAGCGACGAAGTGGCCGTCGGAAATTGGGCCAAATTTTCTAGTGTCTTCGAGTACATAATGGAGAATGTACAATTTCACCTTATGTTTTGTACTTATTGTCTTTTTATGAGCAGCGTAATGTACCAAGGAGGATTATTCCTTATTGCATATTGTATAATGATGTACTTGAAGCCGTTTGTAGCATTTAGATTGGCTATCTCATTGGTGGTTTGTGGGAGAGGCCACATGATTCTTGGTGTGCACCATTGACACCAAATTGTACTCTCATATTTCTATCTTGTAAAATGATTGTGGCAGCAAACAAGTGGCTGGAAAAGCACTTGTTTTTGTTTGATTTGATGTAGGCAAGGAATGCATTGCACTGGTTCCTTGTATGGGAACTTGATCCACTTTCCAGTTTTCATATGACAACTTGTTCCTATTGGTTTTTGCTTCCATGTATTTCTAGTATCTCTATGTTCATGGGAAGCTTTTATTGGAGAGTGGGCTTGAGATTGAGGATGCCCATTGGGAGCATGATTCTCCTTACTATGCATATTGTACATTTCAGGAGGAACCATGGGCCAACCATGAGGGCCACATTACATTTCCTTTCTTCTTGTGGGAGGGACCACTTGAAGAAATTGAGAAGGCACTCCATGGATCATGAGGAGATGGAGGAGTTAGCACAATCAACTCTTTTCCCTTTGAGGATGAGGGGAGACTCATCTATGAGCCACTCCATTTATATGAGAAAAACATATGGTGAGAGTATTGTTGATTTTCATGATGATTTGTCTTTATATATGCACCTCTTAACCATATATGTGCAGGGATTTTCTCAAAGGAGGGATATTATTCCTTCTAGATTTGATGGTCTACATAAGGCCATTGTGGATGATCACTCCCTAAGTGAATATGTGGAGGATATTTATTGTGGAGAAAATTCTCACATTGCACATGACATCATTCACTTTCTCTAGGATATTGGGGCAGCAAGAAAATGGTGGGGATACCACCCATCATTTTATTTTCTATGGCAGTGGAGAGTCAAACTATGTTGGCTACATTTGAGGGACCATTTTCCTTCTCCTTTACTTCACATGGCATCTAGAATGATTCTCCTTATGGTTCCCTTGATTGATATTGCTGGAGCTTTTCTTGGGAGCATGATTAGAGGAGAGACACATTGGGTGGATGTGTCCTTGGAGGGAGAAAAATCCCACACACTTTGCATAACATGTTCTAGAGGGAGCATGGGAGATGGTATGGCCACTACAGCAGCTCATTTGTTTCCTTATGAGGTGAGACATATGAGGAATGTGATGCCATATGATGATGACCTCCAACTCATCACATATGATATGATTTGGACCAACATGTTTCATAACGCTGGAGGAGAGATCCTTAGAGGTTTAATCCCCATTGGACGACAATATCATTTCAGCCCAGGATCAGCATACACTCTACACTTATCCTAAGTGGAGAGGAAGACATCGTGGGGTAGGCTATTTTGTCTACCAGGATCATATTTTTAGCCCACCTACTTTGCCAAAGCCAAAGGTGGAGGACAATTTACAGGAGTTGCCTAGTTGGGAGGTGACTCTTTTTGCATGTCTCATAGATTGGAGATGGAGGATCCACATTAGGAAGATGTTCCTCAACACATTTTGGACTCCATGCCTTGAGAGGAGGCTTTCCAGTTCTATCCTTGCAGTTGCTTGAGGACAAGCAACATTTGGGAGGAGAGGACTATAATGTTCCAAAATTTTCCGACAATAATTTGGAACATTAATTTTCACTGATTTCACCTAGGAGGAGAATAAATGGGTAAGGAGTCCTATGAATAGTGATAATCTCAATAAAATACCTCATAGTATGAAAGGGGATCATCATTGGAGCTGGTTTTCACACCCTCATGTGTGAACAGGGTTATTTGCAAGTGGACAAGGTCAAGTTTGGCCAAGTCAATAGCACTGGGATAAGAGGTGGAGAGCACTTAGAGAAGCAGCATAGTATGAATGAGGAAAGGTTTATTTGGTGGAGGAAACCCTAAGAGGAGTGGGACCCATGGATAGGGGATTTCACTTGTTTAAAAGGAGGGCAAGGAAACCATTGTTTCTCATGCTTGTATTATTCATCTCAATCATCTATTGAGACATTTGTGCATTCTTTGTTGTTTAGCAAGAATTTCCGGGAGGAATTCCTATTTAGGATTCCTTCTCCTTCTTGAGAGGTCTCTTGAGGGATTGCTCTAATTTTCCTCACATCCAGGCTTAAGGCCAAACATCCTCCATCAAGACTGCGTTATTTCTACAACAGATTAATGTTGTGTTGCTAGGTGTTGCAGTGAGGGTTCACTACACCATCTCCATCAGATATTTTTCAGAGGAGGAGTCTCTCTTTGGGAGATTATATTGGAGGCATTCAAGAGCATATTGCAGATGTTGGCATGAAGGCCAACTCTTTCCCTAGCCCTACAACACAATTCCATCCAGTAACTGCATTATTTTAGAGGAGCATTTGTAGTGGGGCTCTTGTAGATTGTTGGAGGGTGAGATCTTTGGTGAAGGGATCAACCTTTCATCCTAAAGATCCATTGAAGGAGGAAAATTCAATTTGGGCATCATCTAGAGCCATCTCCATCCAGTTCTATTTTTTAGTTACTGCTCCTACCTAACAACTTCGGCATTTTGCAGCTTTTGTATTTTATTGCCAATCCTTCCAGGATTGACATGAGGTAGTCTTTGGGAGTTCACATCTTCACTCCCAATGTTGTATTAGGCCATGTATTGACATATCCATGTATTTGAAATATGTAGCATGCATTTTCTCTATAAAACTATGCTGTCATAGCTTGGTATACATTGTGTAGTAGTGGATTTGTCATGTATTTGTACTTGTTTCTTGAGGCTGAGCATTGCCTATCTTGAGTGACCTTTTTCCTCAAGATATTTTATTCATTTGTTGCTGCTATTATTAATGAGAAGGCTATGGATTTATCTCACATTTATATGAGTTTAGTGTTGCTGCTGCACCATTATTGTGTTTGCTTATTGCTGGAGCTCCAACTCTAGAATATCTTGAGATATTCTCATTGTTGTAGCATTTTCTTGATTTGGGAACATTACCGACACGAGAGAGGGACCAAGCAATGAAGGATGGAGGACAATAGTGGGAGACAAAGGGAATCAGGATATACTCCATGAATGTAATGATGACTCAACTCAGATGCTCTAAAAAAGGGTGACTCGATGGTGCTGCCACACAGAAAAGGTCCAATGGGGACCATAAAAACATGAGTACATGATGGTAACTCATGACGAAGATCAACACAAGCATGGACAAGTATGAAGGCACAGGGGTGCCCCCAAGTACAAGTGTGGTAGGTGAAGAAATTCGATTTTTAGGAGTGGTAAAATGATCCTTCTTGGACAAAATGTGTCCCAGTGAAGTATCAAATCATGGAAAACTAATAGATACCCATTTGAGGGCTTGGTGAGAGCTTTCCAACGGTACAAATGGTTTGGTAAATGGAGCTACGGTTTGGTCACAATAGGCGAGAGAAAAATCAGGGGTTTCTCTTTTAATAAGGCATTTTCCCTCCAAATTCACTGTTTTTGATGTGGAGCTGTGGTGAATGTAGAGAGGAGAGAAGGCCCTAAATCTTGCGGCAATTGTAGCGGACAAACCGACTGTTGGATTCGAGATCCGTCAGTTGCAGGTAAGAAGCCTAACCCTAATATTTCTTGTCAGTGGATTGAAAGGTAAGATTATGTCTCTAGGGCTCGGTAACAGACCCTTGTTCCTCTTCATGGCCGAGTCGCACTTTCTGGGGCAAAAAGTGCAACCCGGGTAGCAGGTTTTGAGCAAAAAATTGTGACTTGTACCAGGTTTGAGCTTGAAAAGTGTGACCTGTCAAGGAGGGGTTTTTCTGTGTTGTTTTTTGGCTGAGCATTGGGTTTTTATGATGAATACATTATTTCCTATCTGTATAATGACAAATATGATGTTTTTGAGAGAGAGACCTGGGTGCATTACGGTTGGAGATACGGGAGGATCAAGGTGCCCGCAGTGCATTGGCCAGGTTTGGGGTTCTGAAGTTTGTGGAGAACCCTTTGATGAGAGCTGGAGAGCCCTTATTGGCCCGGATTGGCTTGGAGAGCTGGAGAGTTATTTTTTCATTGGGATTAGATGCCATTGTATATAGATGAATATCCCTATAGTGGGATGAGTTATTGTGGGGACCCAGATTTTCCATTGCTGCCTGGCCGAATATGGTGGCCCGATGGTAAGTGAAAAATTGCTAATATTTTATGTGCATGTAAAGTTATAGAATATTGTATGTGGTACTGATTCTTTCAATTTTAGTATGTAGATACAACACCAGTAAAACCGGCCGGGTATATGGGACGACCTGTAGTATCGAGGACCACAGGACCTAGTGGATCGAGGGCGTAGCAAAATGAGAATGCAACAACCCTCCTGGAGGACGTCCGTCATAGATGTGAGAGGCTTATGACTATTGTTTCAGAGTGCGGTTGGCAAGACTTTGATGACCAGTACATAGAGCCATGTATTGGTCTACCCTCTAAGTGGAGAGGGGTCATGCGGTGCATGGCGATGGCTGGACAGGGTATGCGTGATCTACGAGCTGCAGGAGCAGAGCCATTGGCTCAGGATCCTCCATATAGTGATTAGTGTGTAGGGGTAGGTGGTGCCCCCAGTTTTGAGTTTTGTAACATGCTATGGGCAAGTCATATGTATCAGAGTGGATGGACTCTAAAACATTTTATATGACACATATTATGGATATGCATCGTTTTGATATTTTTATGTTATTGTCTTGTGTTAAATGCATGTGATAAATGCCAATATAGAATATGGTTTGCAATGCTATCTACATAGTGATTTTGTGCTCTAGGTACATGAATAAATGTAATGATTTCAAATTCACGCATCAAAAGCTTCACTCGTAAATATCTTCTAAAAAGGATAGGATTATGCATACGATAGACACCATTCAATTGCATGGCAAGAAGCAGGGAATATAAACAAACATGAAGGTGAAGGATGTGATGTGAAAGGGAATAAGCTAATAAACCTCGCACTGCATCATATTCGGCTTGATTATTGTTAGCAGTACCAATGCATGCACTGTTCGAGAGAACAAGCGAATGCAAGGGGGTAAAAATGGCCCAACCTACCGAGGCTAGATTCTGGGAGTAGCAACTTGCACCATCGGTGAAACCAATATAAGGTGTGGATGGGAGGTCCATCTAAAAAAGTGCCACAAGACAATAAATGGGAGGATGATGAACAATGCTGGCAACCTGAGTGCCAAGTAGAAATTGAATGCACTCTGTGGGAGGGAGTGATCTAGGTAGGATGTCTACTACTCACACGCCAACGGTGAGGTGGAGTGTGGGAGCTACCAGAGGTGTAGCTTGTGCTCAGGCCACAAAATTCACCACAGGCATGGATGGTGCCATCCCATTTATGGGTGGGAAAGATGAAGTCATAGGTGGACATGGCTTCCATGATGTCATCATCACAATAGAATATGGAGCGATTGGAGGAAGGGAGACCACATGACGCGGCGAAGCTACCTGACTCATCATCATGAGAAGAAATGTTCACATGTCCATCATCACGGGGGATGACATAAGAACAAGCAGATAAGGGATCTACTTATGTTGAGCCCAGGGTGATCGCTGAAGGGAGGTCAAGTGAAACAACAGGGGAAGATTCAGAGGGAGCTTCCACCAAGGGTCTCTTGGATGATGAATGGTAGAGGATGGTGGCCGTAGGCTCCATCATTTCAACATCAAGAGGGGGAATGTCAATGGGAGCCAGTAAATCCTCAGTTTGGCATGTAGCATACTGCGCAAGCATGGGAGAGGCAGATTGGTTTTGTTCAATATCGTACTCCCGAACTACCTCTAAAGAGGCGCGGTAATGCGTAAGGTAGGGACAATGGTGGGAATAATGGCCATGGAGATCACACAAAGAAAAATGTTGGTTGGTGTGAATAGTTTTAGGATTCTTGGCTGCAGTCAAGGAAGAAATAGAGGCTTCAGGGACCGTAGACTCAGGGAATGAAACTTTAACCATGGGCTTGATATGGGGCAGTTCAGGACAGTTATGGGTGGCATGGCCGACGACATCACACAAGGCACAGGGATTTGCGGGTGGGGGAGGTGCAGGGTCTATTGGGGTAGCCTTTTCCTTAAAGGCCTGCTTGCAAGCTTTGCCCATATTACCTAAAGCGGTCGCAACAGGGGGGGTTCTTTTTGAGGTGGTTGAGGCATTGTTGCAATGGGAGAAGTCATGGGGACCGGTTGAATTGGGGTCAAAGAAAGATAAGGTTTGGGTTTACTAGGTGGGGTAGCGGCTGGAGGATCAAGGTACCAGACGAGAATCCCAAGGGTCAAGTTAGGAAGAGAGAGGGTGGCCATGACAGGTGCCGTATACACTCTTGGTGGGGGAGCTAGGAATGGTATTTGACCAGAGGGGTAATGGCTAGGCAGGATGACTCCTAAATGGTTAAGGCCTAAAAGAACCATTCCAAGAGGATAAAGAGGCTCATGAATACCAGCTGAAGGGCCAAGAGGAGGAGGTCTAGAAGGCTGAATTGAAGGGATAGGAGTAGGTTGTGGAGGGCAAGGAGGTTGCTGACTAGCTGAGGAGGGCCGCTTGAGGGTAGCCCGAGACGATTGCATCATGCAAACATTCGATGAGTTGGGATCAAAGACAGGAGAAGGAAGACCGAGGAATGTACCAAGCAATGAGGAATATTTGTAGACTCCAGGTGAAACACTGGTCAAAGGATCAACGGTTTTCTTGTTGGCCACTGAAGAGATAGTGGACTCAGGGGAGGTCTGAGACTTCGGTTCGTAATATGTCAACTGGTCGATGGTGACTATCTTTCCATTATGAGGGAAGGAAATCTTGTGGTGGACCGCAGAAGGGACAAAAAACATCACATAAGTGTAGCTACGACCCAATAGAATGCTGTAATCTAAGGGGGCATATATGACTTCTACGTCAACGCAAACAGTCTTGCCTGCAAGAGTAATAGGGAAATTGCGAAATAAGCCAATGGGTTGGGAGGCATGGCCATCCCACACTCAGAGAGTGATCATGGAAGGAGCCAACTCAGGTGATCCGAGTTGCTTCCAAACTGAAGTGGACATCACACAGGTGGATGCCCCCTCATCAATAATGCACTGGGAAACATTGGCGTTCTGGATCTTGACTGGGATTTGGAAGGTGATGGAAACAGGGAGAGGAGGATGTTCTGACTGGTCAACATCAAAGACAATAAATCGATCATTGGAAGGATCCACAGTGCCCATGGTAGATAATAGAGCTTTTCATTGTGAAGGGCACGAATGGAGGAGTTCCAGTGTTGAAATGGCAGGAGGGGATTGTGCCAAATCATCTACTATACTATATGAATGGGAAGCTTTGCCAGAAGCAACATTTCGGCATGGTGGTCCCTTAGGGATCTTGGTATGAACTTCCACCTTAGGCTGAGGGATCTGCAAGGGACCATTAGGTGTCAAAGGAGGCTTTGTAGAGATCAAAGGAAGCGGCTTGGGGACAAACATAGTGGGAGGCTTGTTGTACTGACGGGACTGAGTCTAAAGATTGATGTCTACGGTTAGAGGTTGATCAGAGTTCATCATGAGAATCTAGTAATCAGAGGTACCAGATGGAAGAGGTTGAGTGGCCACCTGTCCTTCAGGTGGTTGGGTAGCCACAAATCCTTGCTGAGGGAAAGGATTAGTAAGCACAACTGGTTGAATAGGTGCAGCACTAGGAGGGACAGAAGGGGAGGCTTGTTGTCCTCGCAATGTTGCTTTAGACTCCCACAGTTGCCGCATCTATGGTAAAAGAGGACAATCATGCATGTAATGACTATAAACACCACAACAAGAACAAGGCTTGTTCGTGTGAACATGCCTGTCCTGCTTGGGCTGGGTGCCCTGTTGCTGGTTAGTAGTGTTAGGAGCATTATTTTGAGGATTAGGTCTAGGATTACTAGGCGCAGACTGATTTTGAATGCCTTTCCTCTTCTTTTTGGAGGGAGGTGGATTAGTCACGCCCCGCTGTGCATACACCTACCCCTGAGGGTTCGGTGGTTTCTATTGCAAGGGTTGAGAAGGCAAGGGAGGAGGCGGTGCTAATGTTGGAGGAGCTGGAGCACCAGGCTATGGATACATATAATAAGGAGGTTTTTTAACAATGTGGTAAATAGGAGGTTGGGTAAAAAGAGGAGGCATGTGGTATCCTAGATACGTGCTACTGGGAGGGGGAAAAGTGCAGGAGCTGCTAGCCACCCCCCTAAGGAAAGCCATAGCCCATGGAAGGTTGAGCATACGGATTAGAGAGATATCCAATGATACCGTTGGTGGCGTGAGATGCCCCAGGTACGTTGGCACCATTGGGTCTGGGAAGATCAGGTAGAACGGTATAAACATAACCTGACTAAGCATAAATCAGGTCATATTTGAATGCAATTTGGAGAGCGGCTTCCTCGGATTCAAGAAAGTGCGATGCGACATCTTTTCTGATGGGTGGAAAAAGAGATCTAAGGAACCAATCCATGTAGACACGGTCTTCAAAGGTAGGAGCTCGACATAAGCTCTTTCTTCTCCGCCATTCTTGGTGTTAGTCATCAGTATTTTTACCTATTTTGATGACTAGATTCCTTGACTGAGTTTTCTAGAAGCTAATCTCAATCTATAAATTTTTCATCTAGAAAACACCTCAAACAAATTTTTATCTTCCTATCCCTCTCCTTCAGCCTATAATGAGAAAAATCCTTCAGTTTCCCTACCTATCACAGTTCAGCAAAGCCTCCCTGTCTATAGCTGTTATAAGTTTGCCTCTCTACCATCAAAATCCTTTGTTTTTCATGCAATTGATTGTCCAACATTTAACAAAGTGTCCACCCCTCTCCCACTGATCACTTTGTCATGTGATAACCTACCCATGCCCAAGAAGCTATTCAAAATCCATGACAAAGTATGTAGGTCTAGGTGATGGTGTTTTAGGGAAAATTCCTTGACGAGACTATTATAAGAGGCTGAAAGCCTAATATATCAAAAGGTGCCCATGCAGTTTGTCAAACATATGACCTCCTCGAAAATTTCATATGAGCAGAGGGTCATTTTATTTAAAGGTATTCAAGAATGTCTACTGGTCTATTCAAAGAAAGGAGGGCAGAAACACATTTTTATGCCTACTCCCAGAAATAAGCAGAGGGCCGAGTCATCAAGTGTTAACTCTGTCTTTGAGAAAAACCATCAGGGCAAATATTGAGTTTAAAGGGTCTTGTTGTGATTACACCTTTCAAAAATGGATAAAGAAATTGGTAAAAGGCAAGCCCTCCAACAAACAAAAAAAACCATTTCTCTTTACAAACATAAAGGCAAGAAGTGATAAATCACCAAAAGGAGGGAAAAGGCATTCAAACGTTTTTAAAATGAGCTATAAAAGCCCTCAAAGTCAAATTTCATTTCTATTGTGCGAAAGGGCAAAGAAAAAACATTTTTTTCGAAGCCTTGGGCGAGCGTTTGCAGAAAATTGAGGATGCGACGCGCTTGGATTTTAGCGCGACGTGCTTGTAGGTGCTTGCAGAAGGTTTTTGCACTGGGTGCGATGCGCCTGTAGAGTGGCGCGACATGCCTATTAGCTTCGCTCGGCCTGACAGACAACGACGTTTAGAGGCGCCCAGGGCCCGACTCGACAGCGTTCAACGCAGAGTGCAGGTGCTACACGCCTGTGCATAATGGCGATCACGGTGGGAATTTTCTGAGTTCATATTAATCTGCATATCTTTCAAGACTCATGGAAAATCCCTGTCGAACTGAGCATGCTATCCTATTGATCCATCCCACCGCTCTCTAACATAATGGCGATCATGGTGGGACATTTCTGAGTTCATATTAATCTGAATATCTTTCAAGACTCACGGAAAACCCCTGTAGAACTAAGCATACTATCCTATTGATCCATCCCACCACTCTCTAAAATAATGGCGATCACGGTGGGACATTTTTGAGTTCATATTAATCTGAATATATTTCAAGACTCATGGAAAACCCTTGTCGAACTAAGCATCCATCCCACCGCACCCTAACATAATGGCGATCACGGTGGGACTGTGAGTAATAAACAAACTTAGAACTCCCTAAACATTTCAGCATCCCTTAAGAAGAGTATCTTGTCTACTTACCCCACTGCTCACACTTAATGGCGATCACGGTGGGACCTTGAGTCAAAACATCCTAGGTATTCCTTAGGACCTCTCAAGATCTCAGTCAAACTTAGATTATCTGAAGAGTAGAAACTAGCTCTTTCACCATCTTAGCAAAATGATGATTCAACTATAGAACTCTCTTACAAAGCTTAGGGCTACATATAGGAACTCAGAAAACCCCAAAAACATCCCTAGATTGGTTTTTTATCAGTTATTGGTGGTGGACCATAAACACATATCTCTAAAAACAACAAAAACATCCACCTGGAGACTCCACAACTCTCAATAGACCTAAAGACACCATTGGAGGAAGAACCTGAAACATGACCAGTCATCCTAGAAATAAAAAGCACTCAGGCCTTAGTTGGATTCAAGAAATTATTTTCTTTATCTATAACTATGTTCTATCCTACTTTGAGCCTGATCAAGAATACACTGATGAGATCTACATTGATCATTGGAAAGATCTCAAACCTCGAAAAGCTAAGCCTCAAATTTCAGACCATGAGGAGACTTATACACCTGTGCTTACCCCAGATTCAACTATGGAAAACCTAGTGAAGCATGAGCCTCATGCTACCTTTCGCACTTTGGCTGAAACCTCAAATAGTCATAAATATCTTTTTACACTACCTATATCCACAAAGGTCCCAGAAATATACAAGCCTCTGATTTTTCCTCCCATCTTCCAAGCCCTCCCTGCAAATATTCAAAATAAATTACCTAGATTTGATGGAGAAAGCTCAAAAGTCACTGCTGAAGAGCACATCCAAAATCTTGAGAATTTACTTGACCTTTTTGAAATAGAAGAAGATGATGTGCGTATTAGAATGTTTTCCTTATCATTACAAGGAAAAATTAAGAGTTGGTTTAAGGACCTTCCAGCTGCAAGCATTACCAATTTTCATCAGTTCACTCAAATCTTCCTAGATAGGTGGGTGGTCATGGGTAATAAAGTTCTCATCATAGAGGAATACCATCATTTAAAAAGACAACTAGGGGGGAAAATACAAGACTTTTCAGCTAGGTTCAATAAAGTATACCATGCAATGCCTGCTAACATAAATCCACCCCTCGGATGGGCTCTTTTGCACTACCCAAATTATTTTTAACCAGAGATAGTTTTCTAGATAAGAGAAAGAGATCCTTTGACCCTAGAAGAAATGAAAAGGATACCGATTGATGTGGAAGTCAACATACTACATAGGGAGGCACAACTAAGAATAATAGAGAAAGACAAAGCAAATCAAGAGAGGCTAATATCTTCAGAGGAAAAGTTGGAAAAATTGATATATACATTTAGCAAACTGATGCTTCTACTTGACAGGAAAAGTAAAAGACAGAAAGTTAAGGTTAAAATTGTTTATTC
This sequence comes from Pinus albicaulis, assembly GCA_034641835.2. Classification (NCBI taxonomy): domain Eukaryota; kingdom Viridiplantae; phylum Streptophyta; class Pinopsida; order Pinales; family Pinaceae; genus Pinus; species Pinus albicaulis. The sequence goes on along the minus strand of CM076581.1, from coordinate 1,429,794,381 downwards.
AAACCAACCTACACTTTTTCCTCGGGAAGAACACACTCAACCATTACAAGACAAGGGTAACAAACAAAATGGGCCTAATAAGCAAGTTGCAAATAAAAACATAGAGGAATGCTCTAAAGAATCTATCAGCCATCTTGAAATCATAGAATCTGAAATGGAAGAAAAAACATAACCTGTAGGATCTATACCTTTATGCTTTGAGTCATTTCAGATCATACAAGAAAATTGGCCTCCTAAGAATCTATCAGAGGCAACTCATGAATCACATGCTTATTTTCCCGAACATCAAGAAGAGTTGGCTGAGGATGAAATCAAATATGAAATAGAAGAAAAATCAAAACCTGTAGGATCTCTACCTTTATGCTTTGAGTCATTTTAGTTCATACAAGCAAATTGGCCTCCTAAGAATCTATCCGAGGCAACTCATGAATCTCATGCTTGTTATCCAAAACACCAAGAAAAGTTGGCTGAGGAGGAAACCAATCAAGAAATGAAAGAGAACCCACAGGATCTCTCTAAAGGCACAAGTGATGATTCATCATCTCTCATAGGTGAGTCCCAAAAAGACATTTATCCTCTTTGTTGTAGTTATATCCAAAGGGAGATAAAATTGCCTCCCTTTTTAACTGAAGAAGAGATAGATCAACTCATAAACATACAGTCAGCCTGTCTTGATTTTCCTCCTAATCTTAGATATCACATAGCAGAAAATAGATTTGTAAATAAATTTGAAGAGAAACAATTTGATACTCAAATATGTATGGTTGGTGACATTAATTATATTGATGATTCTCCAAAATTTGATCAATATGTTGATAATGATGATGCTTTCCAAACATAAGCTAATTTTCCAGAGTATTCAACACTTGGTTTTTGGGAGGAAACTCAGTTTCCTCAACTTAAGAAAGGTAACCAACCAATGCATAGTAGCTATGACAGTGATGAGGAAAGCTTAGAAAATTTGGAAGCGAATGAAGGCTTGAAAATTGATGATCACAAGAAATTTTCTGCTCTTTTTTCTCAAGAAGATTTGTTGCCAAAGAGTATCCCTACTCATCAACATGATGACCTTCACCCAGTTTTCAACCCACTTAATTAGAACACATCAACTTGGGAAGAGGACTACACTGCAATATATGATTAGTTTGACAGTTCAAGTGATCATGAAGAAGAGGAAAAGTCTCTTCCCCAAAAGAGCCTCAAGCATAGCCAAGTGGAAGAAAGAGCAGTCATGGATGAAGCTTATGTCTCAAGTCCTCAAGATCAGGTATCATTCCAAGATCCATTTTTTTTTCCCTTGAGAAATGTAAAGGAGGAGTGTGTTCCACCATGAACAGTTTGTTGCAAAGTGTGAGAAAAAACTTAAGCACTACTATCCGAAAAAAAAGTGAGGTGGAAGTGGCCTTTTGATTTCTCCAACATCATCAAAGAGCTGAACCAAGATCAACCATGCAATCATCTACTTGATTGGTTATATTGGAAAGAAGAGTTCACCAAATAAATTTCTATCATATATAGGTTAGAGGAGAATAGATAGGCATGCAAAATAAGCTCAGCTCCATGAGAATCTTTCTTTCAGTTTTTTTTTGTAAAAACCAGAAAATACAAAAACAATAGGAAAAGTAGAAAAAGAGGGTAGTTTCTAAAGCAATGGTACAACCCCATACCCAAAAAGTAGTCATGCTCAAAGTGTGCAAGTCTAAATGCCACTAATAGTGCTCAAAATATGTCTTGTTCAGTTATCTAGCCTAATCATAACTGGACATGTTTTAAATTGATTGCTGATAAGTTACTGAAAGAAGTGATAGTCAAATTATGTGAGCTTGAATTATCAATGAAAGTAGATTAGGAAAAGATACTGGTTCCACATGCTCAAAATAAAACCAAAGAGGAAAACAAGGATGAAAAACAAACTATGTATCCTAGCCTTGATTTTTCTAAATCTCATTTTTGTGCGAAAATAATATTTTTATGCAACTTGTCTTTTACGCCACAAACACATGACAAATAAGACTGTCTAATCCTGATTTGGTCATTTTTCAATTTCATGTTTTATTTTAGAGAATGAAATCCTATCAAACAGCTTAATCTTGATAGTCGATCTAGCGTAGGTAGAGAATCAAAGGAGTTCATCAGTTTAATCTGAACTCTCTGAGGATATAAGGGTAGAATTAGATATTTTTTCTTTTTTCAAAAATATCATGTCAAAGGGTTTGCCATTTCAAATGCACCCAAGGAAGAAAAAATGTTAGGATTTATAGTCAGGTAGGTAGAGATGACTTTGATGCTAATCATGTTGTAAATTTTTAGAAATAGCATCAAGAAAGAGAGAAATTTGCGCCAATGGATAAGGCACTAGTCTTCACAAGCCAGAGATCTGCAATTCTGGACACCTCCTGAAAGGGAGCTGCCCCCCCCAAATGGAGCCACTGTTAGTCATCAGTATTTTTACCTATTTTGATGACTAGATTCCTTGGTTGAGTTTTCTTGAAGTTAATCTCAATTTGTAAATTTGTCATATAGAAAACACCTCAAACAAATTTTTGTCTTCATACCCCTCTCCTTCAGCCCATAATGAGAAAAACCCTTCAGTTTCCATACCTATCACAGTTCAGCAAAGCCTCCCTGTCTATAGCTGTTATAAGTTTGCCTCTCTAACATCAAAATCCTTTTTTTTTCATGCAACTCACTGTCCAACATTTAACAAAGTGTCCAACTCTCTCCCACTGATCACTTTGTCATGTGATAACCTACTCATGCCCAAGAAGCTATTCAAAATCCATGACAAAATATGTAGGTCTAGGTGATGGTGTTTTAGGGAAAATTCCTTGGCGAGATTGTTTTAAGCCAAAAACTCTGTCTTCAATATCAATCAACCATCATGTCTTGTTATTTGCCAAAAAAAAACCCTTATCTATCCCTAGGTCACGCACCATCAAAGAGGTCACTTTGTTTTGTTTCTAGCAAGGCTCAGGAATGTTCAAATCAGGAAAAGAGAAGGAGTTTTCCCTGTCTGAAGAAATATGATTAGATCAGGTATGATCCCCATGAAACATCCAAGAAGCCTTCCAGACTTCAAAAGCATCTATTTTTACAACTCTGTAGGGATGTACTGATAAATGACACTAAATAAAGTACAAGAAAAAGGAGCACCTCAGGAGAAAGTTTCATGCTGTGTCAATTTACTATGGAAGTCAGAAGAAGTGCAGATTATGGCCAGCCCTACAAATCAACCTCATACACCAACAATGGTAGTCTTCTGGAAAAAAGAGTTTCAAAGAATATTAGGCATCATGATGAAGGTATAATGAAGAACAATTGCTCCTTATACTTTATCATGAACTAAGCTCTGAAATACTGTCAGAGAAAATTTTACCACACATTATGAATATACAGTCAAGGGAAGAAAAAGTTGTTTCAAGGATGCATCACAGTTTTTAGTGTCAGTCTAGTCATACTGCCATCAGTGATCAAAATTTATCTTTGCATTTTCATATTAGGAGTCCCATACCGAATAAATTTCACCATTCTGCTAGGTCATGGATTCATTGATGGTAGTAATTTTTTCATTAGTTTCCCCTCATGTGAAACTTGCCGATTCTCCTCTCTATGGTCTTTAGTCATTAGTCACTTTCATTCTCAAAATCATGTCAGTAGGTCATAGGATGGGTCTCATTAGTTTCTAGGGTCTCACCATGGTCAAATTAATGAGTCAAATGTCAATAAATATCATCAAAGTCATGAGGAAGTCAATAAGCTCAAAGTCACAGCACCTGGAGGATCAAAGATACATTTTATTCAGTTTGATGTAATTTTCACCTCAAAACCATGTTTTGAGGTGAAAACATGATATTTTGCATTTATTATCACTCATTATGTAATCTCATGTCAGCCTATGTAATAAGTCAGATTTCAGAGCTGCCATCTCCACAAAGTCATCACCCTGCCTTCAGAGAAGTTTTCCACGACATGTTCAACACCAAATCATCTTTAAAGAAGATCCATCAGAAAGAGTCCGGAAATATCTTTCCAACGGTATATTACACTCTTACAACTGACTTCTGGATTGAAATTTATGCTTAAGTGAATTAAAAGTCCCCTATATCCTCAAATAATCACTTTCTCCCATTTTTCCCTTAAAATTTATATTAAAGTTTAATATTTTTTATAAATCCCTTCCCCCCCCCCCCTCCAATTACAAAAATCGCATCATAAAACACAAATGCGATTTAAATTTAACCACTTCCCCACCACACTTTAAAACTTTATAATAAACAATTTAAAGTTTATTATTAAAAACCCCCACCGTTCCAAACCACTTCCCCACCATACTTTCAAACCTTATAATAAAAATTTATAACAAAGTTTTGTATTATAATATTCCGCTGCTTTAAGTCCCTTTCCCATCGCATCGACACATTTTGTAAGTGCGCCCGAATGGCCCATCACCCAACTTCTGATGCGATTGTATTAAACGGATTTTGATGGAAAACCCCAATTGACACCCTCCGATGCACATCCTGACTGTTGATCAACCCCCCCAATCTGACGGCCTATATGCGATCGAGCCATCGCAATCGGCGAATCCATATATTGTTTTGCTCCCGCTCCCCTTTCACCTCCCAATTCCGATTTACATTTGGGCCCACTATATAATCTTTCTCCTGTCCATTACAAAAGACCTTTCCCCTTTGTAAAATTAAATTTTGTTTTATTTTATTTATACAAAGGTTTTTCCCAATCGCCGCATCCTCATCGCATCAGAGGTATTGAAATTTGTTATGTTATACGCCCCTCCCGATCTCCTGATTTCGATCCTGCCGATTACCCTAGTTCCACTTTAGCCCTCCGCCCTTTTATATGCAAAGTCTTTCCTCCCTTTGTAAAAGAAAAAAACCACTATTATTTGATTACCCCATCAGACCTACACCCATCGCATCGGAAGTGTTGGTTTCGATCACCAATTGCGATGGCACTGTCGCATAATATGTTACAATGTTTATATTGTATATTGCTGGACCCCGATCCCGATTGCGATGATACCATTGCAAACATGAATTGCAAGTGTTTTATTATATTATATCCCTTTGATCCATCCATTCCAATTGCGATTATAATGCGACCCCACCTCCTCTTCCCTTTTCCCATTAAAAATTAATTTTTCCCTTCACCGAAAGCATAATTTCATTTCATTTTGTTTCAACAACATTTTATTAAAATGTCAGTTTTCTCAAACAAATAATGGAAAAGCAAGCGAAAAGTCAAAAAGGCCAAGAAGCGTATATTAAAAACAGAGTTTTTCGACAGCAGCAAAATAGGAAATCTATTTTCCGGATTGCCTATTTTTTTTTCATACAGTATAACAGTGAATTTTCAAAAGGTCAAATGTGTTGCTGTTCCTTGTTTTCAGAGGGAAAACGTTGGTTCTCTTTGCCATATTCAGATTTTAGTTCTGAGTTGTTAAACAACTCCCTCTTTTCGTGGATCTATGTTCCCACATTTTAGCTTATTGATTGTAATTTTAAATCATTTGTAAAGGATTCTGAAGTCTATAATTCAGAATTAGGGGAATAGTGTGGGAGAAACGTTTTGCGCTCCATTATACAGTTCGACAGGGAATTAATAAGAGATGCAGCTATGATTTGTGGGATCCATGTGGTATGAGATTTAGCATTTGTTTTTCTCTTTGTGTTCATATGTAAATTTTTAGGTTTCAGCTCTCATCCATAAACATTTCCTTTGAATGCTTTCAATATAGAAAGGTAGGATCCATTTTTATGCCCTTCCTTGGGAAATCATTCATACCCTGTGTTTTTCTCTTCTGTTTGAAAAGGATCCATTTATTGTGCCATTTTTAGCTCCTCACCAGTCTTTCCATCCCACCTTTGTTAAAATTTATTGCTAAAATTTCTTGCCTACCTTGCCCGATGAAATACCTTGTGTCCTGATTCAATTCCCCAGTCTCAACTGTTTTATTTTATATCCCACACATCCCCGAAATTTCATCTCATTTATTAAATTTATTTCCCATCATTATACCTAGCCTAATATCAGATTCATTATTGCAGTTTATTGAATATCATTTTTATGGAGAGAGCCATCTCTTGTCCTTGTAGGGCTAGCTACAAGGCTGAGCGTGGTTTAGTTGTTACCCTGTTTTTTCCTTTTCAGCTTGGGGTCCAGATCAGGTGATAACATCTTTGGCGAACTTACCGGGGAGCCGATCTGACTGTCTGCGAGCTTATATTCTCGGCACTCATCGAATACGTTTGTTCCATTTGAAGAACAAATCGTATTAAGGCCATGTGAATAGTAAGTATTAAGAAAACCCTGCCTAAGGTTAAAAACCTTTGTTACATTGAACGCGACGATTTTAAATAAATCTCTGTGATTGAAGTAAAAGATTGGTTTATTTGCTGACGGAGAAATAATATTAGTGGGACCCAACAGTGAGTTAACGTGTGGAGTTAAAGCACTTAACCATAGTCAAAGCCTAGGTCAAAGTTCGGTTGATTTACCGCCAGCGGGTTTGGAAACCAAAACTGCCTATATCGCGCCGCTTTTGTCCAGGGGCGAAACTGCAAAAAAACGTGATCCAGTGAGATTTGGGCACGTCATCACCTAAAAATCGCCCATTTCACGTGGCTCTCAGATGTTAAACTTCAGCCTTTGAAAAAACGTGAAATCAACGAGGATCGTTCGGTTTGGAGAGCGCTAGATCTGACGGTGATCACACAGTAAAGTGCACAAGTGATAACTCAAGGTATGATCAGGTGGTTTGATATTATTTAATATTGATTTTATTCATAAAAAGTGAAATACGAATGTGTGGGCCCCTGTTGAATCAAATATATGTCGCGCTAGTAGCATAAGTGTGCGCTATGATATAAGTTCGAAAGGTTTAAAAGGATCGCGCCATTGATATATTTTGTCATTACAACTAGAGTAAGGTTTGCTTAAGTGTTTAACGTGTTCCTCTATGTCGCGTTAATATTTAAACATTTGTTTGAGAAGGCAGAAATTGTTAAAGCGCTGTTAGAAAATAATATAACTACAACCACTTATTCCAGTCATATATTTATGTTATCAGAGTATAAAGTTAGATCACCCTAGTAAATGTTTCCTTGTAAATGATTTTCAGAGTATGTTAGGTTGAAATATAATTTTTGTACAGTAGAAATTTACACACACTGGCTTCAAGAGGATACACCAGAGCTAATCCAGATCCAAATCCTCCCCCTGTGTTTGAAAATCCAAATCTCATTCCAAGAATTGTCAGAAGACAAGAAGGATCACTAAGTCCCAGACCTATCTTCAGATCCTATACTTGGCCCAGTGAGCGTTTTTTTGTAGAAGATCTTTCCTTTGATGAAATTTTTGAGCTTTCTTTATTTAGAAATAAGTCTGAAACTGAAATTGATGATATAGTTTTAGATCCTGAGTTCCTTGTAGATATTGAAGTCCAAAGAGAAAATTCCTCCATTGACAATTACATTTTGAATTATCCTCAGTCCATTACTGTAACTCATATTCTTGAGCCTTCAGAATCATCAGGAAAAGAATTTCCTCCTCCCAATTCATCAACATTCCCATCAATCAACTCTTAGTTGTCATCTCCTCCATCAACACCTCCCTTAAATCCCAGTAATATAAATACTGTTGTAAATCCACCTAGAGTCATGGCTGCCTGGTATGCACCTATGGTCTTACCTCAGGTTCTCAATGACATCCCTGCTAACTATCAAAGCAAAATTCCCATCATTGATGCCACCCAGAGCATTATGGCCCAGTAGGACGTTGATAAGATGAACGACTTTTTTGATCTACATGAGGTAGAAGCAGAGAATGTGACCACCAGGTTGTTTGTTCAAAGCTTCGAAGACGAAGTTAGAAAGTGGTTTAGAGCCTTGCCAGCAGGCTCCATTTTCACTTTGCAAGAGTTGCACACACAGTTTTTAGACCGGTGGGAGGAAAAAAAGAACCCACTCCAAATTCTGTCTGAGTATGAAAATATTAAGAGAAATGTGGGTGAAACTGTGCAAGACTATTGTTTAAGATTTAATGATGTATATAATGCTATTCCAGCTAACTTGAAACCTCCTGTGGGATTAGCATTGCTTAAATTTCCAGATGGTTTTGATGCCGACATGGCATATCAGTTGCGGGAAAGAGATCCTTCCTCACTTGAAGACATGCAGAAGATAGCAGTAAGTGTAGAAGCAAATCTGCTAGCTAAAAGAGCACGAGCCAGAGCTGAGAAAAGAGTCACAGTGAAAGAGGAGGAATCTCCTTCAGATAGAAAAATGGACACTCTGGTTTGGACAGTGGAAAAAATGGTTGATCGATTGACCATTTCAGAAAAACCTGAACCTCAAATAAGAAATACGAATTTCAGAGGGCAGCAACCCCAGTTCAAAATCAAGCAGAGAGAAAAAAGAACGCAGGACCAAGCGCCACCACAACAACAGATTAAAACTCCATTGCAACAGAACTACGCGCAATGGACAAACTCAGATGACGATGAGCCTGTGATTGAGGCCAATCACTTTTTCACTGCTGATGGTGCCCCTATCTTCCTTGCAGAAGAAGAAGAATACATGGCAACTCCAGACACTCAAAAAGACGAAGATTTCATCTTAGCCAATGACGCTGTATTAGAAGAAGAGTCCGATGACTACTAGAGAGGGTACATGAATGCTTTATTGGCCCAACAAAAATATTCTTTGAGGAACAGAGATGTTCCGATCAGTCCCATTCAAAAGAGAAAAGAGATTCAAATAAAGAATGATTCGTAGAAGAAAGGAAAAGAGCTGGCGGACCCTTCCTCCAGCAAAGCACCTTCAGCAAATAACAGTCCAAACGAAAATAATCAGCAGATCACAGTAAAGGAGAAAATAGAGAAGAAAGATCCTCCAATTAAAGAGGTAGAAAAAGCTCCTTATTTTTATTTAGAAAATGAAATTTCTAAGCTGAAAGTGTCTATGCCCCTCACTGAGTTGGTGAAGAATAGTGCTTATAAAAGTCAGGTGTCTAGAATCTTACAAATAGACTCTATTTCTGATATGGTTAATGTACAATATGACTATCCAGAACTCATCTTTGGGCCAGCCATAGAAGAATCTGAAGAAAGTGAAGTCCCACCCTTTTACCTAAGTCTTAGATTACATGAGTTCATATTGCATAATGCTATGTTGGACTCTGGGGCCTCACATAATTTGATGCCCAAGGCCATCATGGAAAATTTAGGACTGGATATTACTCGAAAATACCATGATTTGTATTCCTTTGACTTTGGTAGGGTCCATTGTATTGGTCTTATTAAATATTTGGTAGTATCTTTAGACCAAATCCCAGCCAAAAATTTCTTTATGGATGTAGTTGTTGCTGATGTCCCACCAAGGTTTGGAATGCTTCTATCTAGGTCTTGGGGTGCAAAACTCAAGGGAACTATGCAACTTGACTTCTCTTATGCCACTATTCCTGTATTTGGCCAGTTGAGAAAGCTATATAAGGAAAAGAAAATGAAATATATGATTACTAGCAAAGAGAAGCCAGTCAACCATCCCATTAATGATGTCCATATAGATTTAGAATCTTTTGTATTATATTCATATGGTGGTTTAAATGATGAGGATGTTCAGTTGGTACAAATAGATGAAATACCTGAGATTTCAGAGAATTTCAGAGAAGTCCTCAAACAGGAAAAAGAGAAAGAAACAAGCACTTCTAAGTCTCCTACCTGCCAGTAGCCAAAAGACAGTGAACAACCAAAAATTAGCCAAGGTAAAGAAGAAAAAGAAGCTAAATTTCAGCATCTACAAGAAGAAGAAGAAGGCCTGTGGAGCATGGATTTTGATGGAGCTATTGTTAAGGATGGAGCTGGTATTAGAATATGGATTAGGAGCCCTGTTTTCCAGCCTGAAAAGGTTCCCAACAATGTTAGAGTATGTGCTTTAAGTTGGATTTTTATTGCTCTAACAATGAAGCAGAATATGAGGCTTTGATTGCAGGTCTCAAAATCTTGAAGAAGTTGAATGCAAAGAGGATTTCTGCGTATGGTGACTCCGAGTTAATAATCAAACATGTTAAAGGAGAATACCAAGCTAAACATCTGATATTTAGGACATACAGAAATGCAGTCTTGGACATCTTGAAGACATTCCCAGAGTACACTTTGACAGCACTACCCATGATGCAGAATCTTATTGCTGATTCTCTTGCCACTACTGCCAGCAACTTGAAGATTCCGATGAACTCCAGCAATAAGTTTGAGATCTATGTCAAACATAGGCCTGCTGTTTCGGACAATCTAAGGTATTAGCAAGTATTTTGCGATGACAATGAGATTAATGATTTTTTGCAGAGTGATGGAAAATTCAAAGTCACTCCAATAGAAGGTGAGTATGAGGTTGATGATCAGGAAATGGAAGAAAACCAGATGGACATATTTCAGCTGAAGGATAATGTAATTCCTATAGGTCTTATACCTCTAGAGGAGCTTTTTGACCAGGACGATGTGGCAAAGAAACCAAGCTTGGTGCCCATGGAGAAAGGAGTTGAAGATGTGAATCTTGGAATAGCTAACCATCCCAAGTTTGTGAAATTGTTAAAGGCATTGTCCCTTGAGGTAAAGGAGAAGTATGTTAATTTTCTTTCTGAATTTTCTGATGTGTTTGCATGGGATTATTTAGATTTGAAAGTGTATGATAAGAATATAATCCAGCATACTATTCATATCAAGCCGGATCAGAAGCCATTCAGAGAGAAGCTGAGAAGGATCAATCCCAAGCTGCTGCCATCCATCGAAAAAGAGGTAAACAGGTTGTACAACGCAGGTATTATAGTCCACATTAGATTTTATGACTGGATTTCAAATTTGGCCCTAGTACGTAATAAGACAGGAGATATAAGATTGTGCATAGATTTTCGAAATTTGAATAAGGCATCCTTAAAGGATAATTATCCACTTCCGAAAATGGACCATATTCTGTAGAGAGTAGTTGGAGCATCTAGGATGTCACTACTTGATGGCTACTCGGGATACAACCAGATCTTGGTGCATGAGAAAGACTAAGACAAAACGACCTTCACAACGCCCTGGGGAACCTTCCAATATGCCAAAATTCCATTCGGGCTGAAGAACGCTAGAGCTACTTTCCAGCGTGCAGTGGAAATTGCCTTTGCCAATGAAAAAGATGTTTTTCTTGTTGTTTATTTGGATGATTTGATAGTATTTTCAGGTTCAGATGATGAGCATTTGCACCATTTGAGAGTTGTTTTTCAACGATGCAAAAAATTTGGGATTTCTCTCAATCCCAAGAAGAGTCTTTTTGCCATGGATGAGGGAAAATTGCTGGGGCATATCATCTCTAAAGATGGTATCCATATTGATCCATCTAGAGTGGAGGAAATTCAACACATAGATCTTCCATGAAACAAGAAAGAGATCCAAGCATTCAATGGTAAGATGAATTTTTTGCGCAGTTTTATACCTAACTTGGCTGAACATTTGAGATAAATGACCAATATGTTGAAGAAGGATAGCACTGTAAAATGGAGTGCGGAAGCTATCAAATCATTCAATCTGGTAAAGTTTTCTTTTTCCAATGCCCCAGTTTTGATTAGTCCCGACTATACTAAAGGTTTTATCATATTTTCATTTGCATCTGAGCATACTCTGGCTGTTGTTTTAATGCAAAAGAGAGATGAGGTTGAAAAGAAAATTGCCTTTTTCAGTAGGACTATTAGAGATGCTGCCTTAAGATATAATATTATTGAAAAACAAGCATTGGCTCTTATAAAGGCATTAAAGGATTTTAGGGTCTATATTCTCCATTCACATACTATAGCATATGTCCCTAACGCAACAGTGAAGGATGTCTTGATGCAAACTGATCCAGAAGGTATAAGAGGTAAATGGATAGCAGCTATGTTGGAGTATGACTTGGGGATCAAGCCCACGAAGTTGATCAAAGGCCAAGGCTTGGAGAAATTGATGGCCCAATCAGATCTGCATGCCCTGGATATAAACCTCATTACAACAATGTTAGAGGATGAAGATGAAGGTCTGCTCGTTCCTATTTCAGATATTTTTCTGCAGTCTCCTTGGTATTCAAATATTTTTTATGTCCTCCAACATCTATCACCTCCTCCAGGAATGTCTAAGAGTAAAGGTAGATCTTTGAAACTTAAATCTGCAAAATATTGCATTTTAAAAAGTGCTATGTATTGGAAAGATCCAGGAGGCGGCTTGCTCAATTGTTTGGTTGAAGAAGAAGCTCAGAAGGTAATGCATGATTTCCACAAAGGTGATTGTGGTGGTCACTTGTTTTGGAAGACTACAACTAACAAGGTATTGAGAGCAGGGTATTATTGGCCCACGTTGTTTTCTGATTTATACAAAATAGTGATGAATTGTCATGAATGCCAAATTTTCCAAGGGAAGCAGAAATTTCTTCCACTTCCTTTGAAACCAGTTTTAGTGAACGCGCCCTTTCAGCAGTGGGGGCTCGATTTCATAGGAGAAATTCATCCTGCGTCCTCAGCAGAACACCGATGGATATTGACAGGGACAAATTACTTTACGAAATGGATCGAGGCCATCCCAACAAGGAAAGCGACTGACACGGTAATTATTCAATTCCTTGAAACGAATATTTTATCTCGTTTTGGCTACCGTTATAAAATTATAACAGATAATGCAGTAGCGTTTCGATCCAAGAAGATGATCAATTTCTGTGACAAATACAATAACGCGCTGGGACATTCAACAACATATTATCCACAGGGCAACGACCTGGCAGAGTCATCGAACAAATCACTGATAAATATAATTAAGAAAATGCTGGAGGCAAACAAAAGAAATTGGCATTGCAAGCTCATCAACGCACTGTGGGCAGACGGAGTTAGCAGTAAGAAATCAATAGGTATGTCGCCTTTTGAATTATTTTATGGAAATAAGGCTATCTTTCCCACATCTCTTATAGTCCCAGTTATGAGATTATTGCAAGAAGTTGGAAGTGAGGATGATGACAATCAGCGAAGGATCAATCAAATGATCCACCTTCAGTAAACAAGAGAAGAAGTGTCACAGAATCTGATTCAGTTACAGGAGAAGATTAAAAAGATCTATGACCGAAAGACTAAAGAAGAAAAGTTTCAACTAGATGATGTAGTGTTGAAATGAGATGCAAGGAATGAAGACAAAGGGAAGCACGGTAAGTTTGACAACCTTTGGAAAGGGCCATACAAAATTTTAGCATACAGGGGACAAAATGCCTTCTTGCTTTCAGAAATGGATGGCCAAGATTTCCCTGGATGAGCAGTAAATGGTAGGCTTTTGAAGCACTACCATTGTTGAAGACAAAGGATCAGAATCTATGTCATCATCATTGTATATACCATGTTATTTTGATCAGAGTTCAAATACACATTCATTGAAGTTTGGGGCCCGAGGTGAAGGCTATAAAACTTGAATGTCATGTGTATGGTTTGGTTTTATTTTAGTTTTCTGTTTCAGTCTTGAGCCAGAGTCAGTTTGCATTGTGTCAGTTTTCAGCATTTTGACTCCATGCCCAATGTATAAGGCTACTTGGTCTACGGTCTTCTTGGCACCTCCAAGGAGCTACCATCCCCATTGGAGCCAATGTTAGTGTCAGTATAGTCATACTACCATCAGTGATCAAAATTTCTCTTTTGCATTTGCATATTAGGCGTCCCATGCCGAATAAATTTCACCATTCCGCTAGGTCATGGATTCATTGATGGTAGTAATTTTTTCATTAGTTTCCCCTCATGTGAAACTTGTTGATTCTCCTCTCTATGGTCTTTAGTCATTATTCACTTCATTCTCAAAATCATGTCAATAGGTGAGAGGATGGGTCTCATTAGTTTCTAGGGTCTCACCATGGTCAAATTAATGAGTCAAATGTCAATAAATATCAGCAAGGTCATGAGGAAGTCAATAAGCTCAAAGTCACAACACTTGGAGGATCAAAGATATATTTTATTCAGTTTGATGTAATTTTCACCTCAAAACCATGTTTTGAGGTGAAAACATGATATTTTTGTCATTTATTATCATTCATTATGTAATCTCATGTCAGCCTATGTAATAAGTCAGATTTTAGAGCTGCCATCTCCACAAAGTCATCACCCTGCCTTCAGAGAATTTTTCCACGGCATTTTCAGCACCAAATCATCTTCCAAGAAAATCCATTAGAAAGAGCTTGGAAAGAGCTTTCCAACGGTATATTACACTCGTAAAACTGACTTCTGGATTGAAATTTATGCTTAAGTGAAGCAAAAGTCCCCTATATCCTCAAATAATCCCTTTTTCCCATTTTCCCTTAAAATTTATATTAAAGTTTAATATTTTTTATAAATCCCTTCCCCCCCCCCCCCCTCCGATTACAAAAATCGCATTATAAAACACAAATGCGATTTAAATTTAACCACTTCCCCACCTGTTGAAGCCTAGAAAATATCTGCTTTAGACATTGGGGAAAACCACCTGGTTGGGACCTTAGGACAGCTCCTTATCCGTTTGGTATGGTGGCTCCGACTGGATTGAAAGGACCAATTTCATTATAACTAATGGGTTGGTGATGGGTTGATTTGGATGAGTGAAAATGGGACTAAATAACTGAAATGAAACTATCTAATTTAATCTAAATACTAATAAAGAAATTCTAAAGTTAACCCGGGTATCATATATGAATACAACTTAAAATTATTCCAATTTAAAAATAACCATAAAAATGTATTAAAGTTTAATTGAAATTGTGTAGTAACAAATAAAGATAACTCTGTTTAAGAAATTAAACAGAGTTATATTAGCATATTGTATTCATCATTGTATATCATCTACATACACTTATGAAAGATAACATTTCAATTATACTAAAAAATGATATATAAAGAAACGTTGTGAAAACCAAATATATATAAATGATAGCAAATTTTAAAGCGAATATCATATGACAAAAGAAATCAACAATGAATAGATAAAAATACCTTATCCATCTTGAAAGCTTTCAAATGAAATCTGATACTCTAATCCAGTAATTCTGATGCAAAATCAAATCCAAGGTACATAAATGCAACACTTTAAAGATAATTCCGCATAAAATCACCAGATGTGATCCTTTATAAAATATAAGAGGCAGTGGAGTACAGAAATGTAATCTCCAAGTCAAAAATATTACAACTCAGGACCCCTTATCCAATGCATGAGAGGGGTTTAAATATGAAATTACATGAAAACAGAATCCTACTACTACTGCTACAATCTATCAATTTAAAAACAGAAATACTATCTTAAAATGGAACTGATTCATTGCTTTTCCTTCTCACTCGATGTAGCCAGGTGGCAAATTTTCAACATTTCCTGTACCTATGACGAATGACTCATCTTGGAATGTAACTGTCCAGCGTATGTGGCATCGGAGAATTCTGGAATCAAACAATCAACAGCATTTGATAGGCATTTAATAGCTGATTGTTGATTGAGTGGCTTAATCAGATAGGTCCACATATTATCCCAAGATATTGTTTGAAGCTTATTGATCTGTTGATTTTTATTCATTATTTCTTCTTTCCATCTGCGATCAGTTTCTTTGACTTTAAGTAAACTTCCTGGAACACAATCTGAAATGAGATTACATGCATACAAGCTGTCATTGATAAATTGTGTTATATTACCCATCATGCTTCTAGCTCTTGATATAGCTCTCTCGGCTTTCATCAACTACTATTCCCACTCTGTAAACAATATTTCCTTATGTCTTTATTCTATCCGAGGTAGATTAGCTTCTTTTCCCTTTTCTGTATCTTGCCAAATAAGAAATTCAGAAATCTTTTCATCGGCATCATCAATCTCTTGCCTGAGAGTAACTATGTCCTGTATCAAAGATGATGTGATATCAATAAATGGCTCTGTTTAAGTTAATTTTGTACAAAAATTATTTAACTGCTGAGACAACAGTTTATTGGCTTCAAGAGCTTCTGCTTTGAATTCATTTAATTTGGGAAAATCCTTGAATTTGTCTAAAGCTGCTTGAAATTATTTTTCTTGTACAATCTTTGTATTTTGCTCATCTTGCAACAAATTTTGTAACTTTGAAATTTCTTGATTCATCTGTTGCTGTTTGTTTAGAGCTTGTTCATCAAATTTCTTCTTTTCTGTGGCCAGCTGCTCTTCTAGCTCTTTAATTCTGAGCTCTTGATTTTGAAATTGCTGTTCAAATTGAGCAATCTTCTGCTGATTTTCATTAGCTTGTTTTTCAAGTTAAGCTAGATGTAGATCTTTCTGAGTCATCAACTGAGAAACCTCTGCAACTTTATCTATTGTCACAGCATTGTATGCTCCTGCATATTGGGATAACTTAGTGAGATCCTCAGATGGATTCACTTCAGCATTCTTATAAACAATACTCATGAATTCCTCTTGTGAAGCAAAAATTATGTCTTGATCCATTTTCTTTCCTTTTCTCTATTTTTTAACAACAGCCTTATGTTTAGGGCTGTAGAATACATCCAGAGGAGGGATTTCCTCAATTTTCAACACAATTTGTCTTGTAGGATGTTCAGGAATGATTTCAACATCCTGATCTTCTGGATTTTTCTCTTCAGGATTATCCTGCAGTCCTAATTGATGAGAAAATTGATTATACTGCTTCAACAATTGAGATGAAACATTAAGATCAGCAGAGTCTATAATTTCATCAGTTTTGCTTCCTCCAAGTTGTGTATCTGATTTCTCTGTATTTCTTTCTTGTTTATTAGTTTTGCTGTCTGAACCTTCCTTTTGAATATGCACATTAGTATCAGTACTTGTGCATTCTTTCTCTGTTTGAACTGTGGATTGCTGATCAGTATTTTAATCGGGTTTGGTATCAGTGATTTCTTTCTGAATGTGTACAATCGGATCATTTCCTGTTGCTTCTTTTTGTGTCTGTATAATGGGCTGGCCAGTAGATAACTGTGTAATGGCCTTACTGAAAGATGTTTCTTCTGTTGTTTTGCTAGATTTATCTTCTATTTCTGCGTCTTGCATAGGAACTCTTAGTTGATCTAAAGGAACTTTCAACAATCTTCGCTTTCTGAATAACATAAATTTATTCATTTCTTCTTTCTGAAATTTGGACTTGGCCAAATTATAGACTTGAGGAAAGTCATTTAATGAAACAAACAAATCATAAAATGCATCTGTTTCATGCTCGAATCGAGCAATCGAAACTGTAGAAGTAACATTAAAAGCTATTTTTTGCGGATCATACTGTCTCCCCGGGATTGTTGCGAATTTAAAACCTTTTATTTTGGCAACTTCCTTTTATGCATGCTTGAAGTCATTCAAAGTAAAATGTCCACAATTGAACGGAAACGAAGGCCACATTCTTTTCTTATTATTGCTCAGAGATCTGGACATTCCTTCAACTGTCAATTGATAGGATATTTCCTAAGCTAAAATCTTATCTGGGACAATAAGAGGGAGAACGTGGGGTTCCACAATACTCCCGAAAATCCTGACATATGTGAATTTTTCTTCTCCAAACCAATCTCCTATTGAGGATAAGTCAGCTTTAGCTTGGTCGGAGAATCTCCGGGAAAAGCGATTGAAAATGGTTTGAAAGACTGGAATAAGGAAACCATGACATATTCTATACACATGATCTTTGAAATGAACTTTCCAAAGGAGTTTATGGTATATATGAATCGGGGTAGGATATTTAGAAGTCCATTTCCATCCTAACAAGGGAAACTCAGAATTGAAACAAAGGGCGTCTATAATATAAGCACAAAAGAAAAAGGGAGTGGTATTTCCAACGATTTTATCTTGTCTGTATTCGAGAATCCTATTAGCTATCCTATCAGAAAGAATAATAGCCCAGTCCATAATTTCGGAATTGACAGCAACTAGGATTAAAGGAACCATTTGTATAGAAAACCTAGAAGAATTGTTATTGCCAAATAATCTACACATCATAGCAGCGGCATAGCAGTATGGGGGTAAAAGAGAATCTACTGAATACATACCGGATGATTCATTTTTGTGCTTTTCAGGATTTTTCCTCCATTCTTTGATAGGTTCAGATTGAACTTTATTGTTATCAGCAAACTCTTTGACAAATTCTTTGTTATAAACCTTCTACAGATTAGGAGGATGATACATTGCCTTAATGTCTTCTGCTTTAAATGATCCAAAAGATGCTCCAGAAGCTGAAATAAACATTCTGTCCTTTATTTCCACACTATCGATAACCCATCGAATCACATCATAATAAGGAATGATGTTTGCTCTGGCTGCAATTCGATGTAGGAATGAATTTGCAAGTGTTCTGTTAGTAACCTCAGAGTCAGAATCTGAGGTATCTTCATCTGGAACTGATACCTTTGCTATTGTGACTTTAGGGTTTTCACTCTCCAATAGATTATAAACTCCTTCCCATGTCATTCTGCCGAGCCCTTGACATGATGTATCCGTAACTAGTCTCAGCTTTGCTGGCTTTTCCTTTGAGACTGTAAGAATCTCAACAAACTTAGCAGCAACAGCAGTCTTGGTTCTCCTCGTTCTCTTCGACATTTCTGTGTCTGATATTGTTTCCCTCTGTCTGCGAATGAAAGGAATTGGTGTTCTTTGATTCTGCAAGGCAATAAGCTCTCAGTCGTAATAAAAAAGCAATTGAAAAGAATGATTATAAAAATTATGGGTTCATGATTCATTATTTATTGAATCCGTGTAACACTTAAATATTTTGTTTGGGTCACACTCACGTATTCAAACAGAATCGTAATCCAATATCGTTTGATTTACTATTCAATGTTGATCGTACTATTGGAGTTTTAGCGTTTGTGAAAATAATATTAAATTACCTATTACGAACTCTTCCGATGTCACAAGTATATAGTATATGAATATCAATCGCATCAGAAGTATTCAAATGGTGTATAAATATCACAATAAAGATTTCTCCGATTTCCGATTATGTTAACAAAACCTCTCCGATTTCCGATTTGCAATTACGAACTTCTCTGATTTCCGATTGCGATATGGTGGGGTCTACCATATAGAGATTCTTCTCATTTAAGCAAAACAAATGTTTATTTCCTTTTGAAAAGTGTTTTATAATAAGGCGCGTCGCATCGGGGAATTTTCAATTGATCACAAAGAATTTATCAAAAGTGCTCTGATCATGTGATTGCGATTGATCGCATCGCATCGGAGATATGTAAATGAATAACTTAAATCGCTTGCGATTGGAGATTTGCGATTGGACTAATCGCATCGGAGATTTTGAACATGTATGTAAAACTTCTCTCAAAGATTTTTCCCGATTTCTGATTTCCGATTACTGTTCATGGGACTTTTGTAATTGATTTATTTTCTATAATAAAGTATTTTATATATGATCGGATCAGAAGTTTTTGAATGTTGTATTTGTTTGTACACACTTGGTAACAAAGATATGCAATGAGTCTTTCAAAACAATGAATTTTTATTTCTAAGTCTTTTATTCCTATATTGAAAGAAGAAAAAAGGGACCCTATTTCTAAATGAATTTTATATAATTTTTTTTTTGAAAAAAGGGAGGGTTGTTGTACAGTACAACACCACCACACTTTAAAACTTTATAATAAACAATTTAAAGTTTATTATTAAAAACCCCCGCCGTTCCAAACCACTTCCCCACCATACTTTCAAACCTTATAATAAAACTTTATAACAAAGTTTTGTATTATAAGACTTCGCCGCTTTAAGTCCCTTTCCCATTGCATCGACACATTTTGTAAGTGCACCCGATTGGCCCTTCGCCCAACTTCCGATGCGATTGTATTAAACGATTTCCGATGGCAAACCAAGATTGACCCCCTTCGATGCACATCTTGACCGTTGATCAACCTCCCCAATCCGATGGCCTATATGCGATCAGGCCATCGCAATCGGTGAATCCATATATTGTTTCGCTCCTGCTCCCCTTTCACCTCCAGATTCGGATTTACATTCAGGCCCACTATATAATCTTCCGCCTATCCATTACAAAAGACCTTTCCCCTTTGTAAAAGTAAATTTTGTTTTATTTTATTTATACAAAGGTTTTTTCCAATCGCCGCGTCCTCATCGCATCGGAGGTATTGAAATTTTTTTATGTTATATGCCCCTCCTGATCTCCCGATTCTGATCACGCCAATTATCCTAGTTCCACTTTAGCCCTCCGCCCTTTCATATGCAAAGTATTTCCTCCCTTTTTAAAATAAAAAAACCACTATTATTTGGTTACCCCATCGGACCTATGGCCATCACATCGGAAGTGTTGGTTTCGATCGCTGATTGTAATGGCACTGTCGTATAATATGTTACAATGTTTATATTGTATATTGCCAAACCTCGATCCCGATTGCGATGATATCATTGCAAACATGAATTGAAAGTGTTTTATTATATTATATCCCTCTGCTCCGTCCATTCCGATTGCGATTATAATGCGACCCCACCTCCTCCCCTTCCCTTTTCCCATTCAAAAATAATTTTTTCCTTCACCGAAAGCATAATTTAATTTCATTTTGTTTCAACAACATTTTATTAAAATGTCGGTTTTCTCAAACAAATAACGGAAAAGCAAGTGAAAAGTCAAAAAGGTCGAGAAAATGATATTAAAAACAAAGTTTTTCGACAGCAGCAAAGTAGGAAATCTATTTTTCCGGATTGCCTATTTTTCCTTCATACAATATAACAACGAATTTTCAAAGGGTCAAATGTGTTGCCGTTCCTTGTTTTCAGAGGCAAAACGTTGGTTCTCTTTTCCATATTCAGATTTTAGTTCTGAGTTGTTAAAAAACTCCCTCTTTTCGTGGATCTATGTTCCCACATTTCAGCTTATTTATTGTAATTGTAAATCATTTGTAAAGGAGTCTGAAGTCTGTAATTCAGAAGTAGGGGAATAGTGTGGGAGAAAATTTTTGTGCTCCATTGTACAGTTTGACAGGGAATTAATAAGAGATGCAACTCTGATTTTTGGGATCCATGTGGTATGAGATTTAGCATTTTTTTCTCTCTTTGTGTTCATATGTAAATTGTTATGTTTCACCTCTCATCCATAAACATTTCCTTTTGAATGCTTTCAAGATAGAAAGGTAGGATCCATTTTTATGCCCTGCCTTGGGAAATCATTCATACCCTGTGTTTTTCTCTTCTGTTTGAAAATGATCCATTTATTGTGCCCTTTTAAGCTCCTCACCAGTCTTTCCATCCCACCTTTATTAAAATTATTGCTAAAATTTCTTTCCTACCTTGCCCAATGAAATACCCTGTGTCCTGATTCAATTCCCCAGTCTCAAGTGTCCTATTTTATATCCCACACATCCCTAAAATTTCATCTCATTTATTAAATTTATTTCCCATCATTATACCTAGCCTAATATTAGATTCATTATTTCACTTTATTGAATATCCTTTTTACGGAGAGAGCCCTCTTCTCTCCTTGTAGGGCTAGCTACAAGGATGAGCGTGGTTTAGTTGTTACCCTGTTTTTCCCTTTTCAGCCTGGGGTCCAAATCAGGTGTTAACAACAGTGAGCGCTCACCACCTAGAAAGCACTTTATTTACTCCTGAAGATTCCTAGTAATTTTATGCAAAAGGGATGTACTTTACTAACAGCTCCTCATGAAGCAAAGGGCATTATGATTCAAATCATTTCATCAAGGATAAGTACCAAGGATTCATTTTTTCCTTCTATTTTGTATTTTTCAAAGAAAACAGATAGGGGTCACTGTTTTGAAATGAATGAAGTTTATAGTTTTCAGGACCTCCATCAATAGATAAGTAGGAGGCCTCATGATAGGTCTGAAGGGTCACAAAGACTATGTGTAGAAAGCCTCCTTCAAAAGATAAGTAGAGGGTAAAGGCAGTCTCAAAGGACCTAGATTTGGAACAAGTAGCTTTCCTCAAAGGTTAACATTGACAGATCAAAGACCTCCTTCCAGAGAAGAAAGGATATCCCCCACACTACTAAAGAAGCCTCCCTTAAATGACAAAGCACATGATCTCTTTCCAATGATAAACATATTTTTTCTAAAGAACCACTAACAGTTTGTGCATGGACAATTTCTAGTTGGTTGACCGAGGTCAAAAAGCACCCATACAGTTTATCAAACATTGAGGGCCCACAGACAACTTGTTCAAGAATAGTTCTCAAATGGTAGACAGAAAGGGCAAAAACACAGTGTTTATAGGCCTCCTTCAGAAATAAGCAGAGGGCCCACAGTTGTTTAAGGATATTTAAGAGTGACAAGTGGAAAGATCACATTTTTTCCCCTAAATGGTCTATTTAAAAAGCAACAGAGAAAACAAGTAGTTTTGCGCTTGGTACCTCCATCAGATGACAATTACAAGGTTCAAGGGTTGAAGAGAAACTTCTTCAATTGATAAAAAGGTTGGGCAAAGGCCTGTCTAAAGGGAAATTTTGCAAATGATAAACAAGAGAAGTTACAAAGCTAGTTTGTTTAAAAAAAAAACATTCCTCATTTACGAAACAGAGACAGGCCCTTAGAAAACTATAAGAGGTTGAAAGCCTAATATATCAAAAGGCGCCTATGTAGTTTTTCAAACAGATGACCTCCTCCAAAATTTCATATAAGTAGAGGGTCAGTTTATTTAAAGGTATTCAAGAATGTATAGTGGTCTATTCAAAGCAAGGAGGGCAAAAACACATTTTTAGGCCTCCTCCCAGAAATAAGCAGAGGACCGAGTCATCAAGTGTTAACTCTGTCTTTAAGAAAAACCATCAGGGAAAATACTGAGTTTAAAGGGTCTTGTTTTGATTACACCTTTCAAAAAGGGATAAGAAATTGGTAAAAGGAAAGCCCTCCAACAAACAGAAAAAACCATTTTTCTTTACAAACATAAAGGCAAGAAGTGATAAATCACCAAAAGGAGGGAAAAGGTGTTCAAACATTTTTAAAAGGAGCTATAAAAGCCCTCAAAGTCAAATTTCATTTCTATTGTGCAAAAGGGCAAAGAAAAAAGGTTTTTTTCGAAGCCTTGGGCGAGTGTTTGCAGAAAATTGAGGATGCGACGCGCCTGGATTTTAGCGCGACGTGCTTGTAAAAGGATTTTGCATTGGGCGTGACGTGCCTGTAGAGTGGCGCGATGCGCCTGTTAGCTCCGCCCGGCCCGACACACAACGGCGTTCAGAGGCACCCAGGGCCCGACCCGATAGCATTCAACACAGAGTGCAGGTGCTACGCGTCTGTGCATAGGAGCGTAGCACCGCTGAAACAAAATCCTTTCCACCTCAAAGTGGATTTTCACCCCGTGAAATCATCTCCAAAAATCAGCCACACATTTTTAAGAGGTATTAACTCATTTTCTTCACCTAAGTTTTTGATTTTGAGAGGTGTTAAGGGTCATTTTGTTGAGAAAAAGACACAGTTCCATTGAAGGCAAAAACACTGTTTATGCTAAAAACCACCATGTTTACAAAGTGGAAACAAGACAGTGTTTATGGAGGAAACAAACTTGTCAATTTGAAAAGCTTGTTTTTGTTTGATTGTTTGAAAAAGAAAAACAATCCACAAAGAGCAAAGAAGCTTTTATGCTAAAATAAAAAGGGCCTATTTTCAAATTCAAAAATATGTTTGCAATATGATGAAAAGAAAACACATTTTAGAGAAATAGAATTATTTTCATAGAAAAATACAGTCTTGCAAAAGGGGAAAACAGTGTTTGAAGAAAAGCTAAATTCAATCAAAGGCCTATTTTTGATAAGAGAGTGAAAGAAAGCCTAAAAAAAAGCTATGCCTCCAAAGAAAGTTAGCAAGGGTGGATTTCACAAAAGATTTGAGCCTGTTACAAATCAGGAGATTAATGACTCCCCTTCAGTTCTTTTTAACTTCCATGAGGTGGGCTGCCTTGATTTTTTCCAAAAGGTCCAAGAGGTCACCAATTACCCTCCTTTAACACAGCTGTTCGCCCTGAGGCTGCAAGGAAAAAATGTCCACCTAGCAGGTATGGACTTTAAAATCACCCCTAGGGCTGTCTCCAAAGCAACTAAGATCCCCTATATAGGAGAAAAATGGTTCAAACAAGCATACCTAGATCTGAATCACTATAAACCCTTTCTAAAACCAGACCATCAGGATGCTTGCCAAGCTATTTTTCCTTTTTCTCACTTGTTGAGAAGTTATGCCCCCCTCATGAGAGTTATCATGAAGTATTTCACATGTGAAGGGAGGTTTTCCCAGATTTATTCCTATCACGTCAGGCTTCTCATGCATTTCACAAGAACTCAGTTGCTGAACCTACCTTTCTTCCTCTGCAAAAGCATAGACAAGATGTCCTCCCTTGTTCAAAAGAGACCTCCTGCTCAAAAAAATTCTAGTCTCTTCCATCATTCTCTCATCAAAATCGTCATCCTTCACCAGCTTGAAAAGAAAGGAGTGTATTGGGAGACTTTAATTTCTCATCCAAATTTTTCCACTGCCTCTTCATCTCATGGCCCATCTTACATATCCTCCTCACCCTCCACTCACTATGTCTCTCCTCCATCAAGTCAAAATACTCCTCAAAGGCAAACATCTCCCATGATTGGTAGTGAAAAAAAGCAGCCTTTTGAAAGCAGGCATGAGGTTAGTGGTGATGAGGAACAAGGGGACACTAAGCAAGGTAGTGAGCATGAACCAAGTGACAAACAAGGCAGTGACCATGAGCAGTAAATTAGTGATTATGAAGACAAACAGGACAGTGACCATGAGCAGCAAATTAGTGATGATGAAGACAAATAGGGCAGTGAAAATGAGCAAGGAAACAATGAAGAAGAAGAGGTGCAAATTAGTGATGATGAAGAGAAACATAGAAGTGAAGAAGAGGTACAAAGTAGTGATGATAAAGAGCAGCAAGCCAGTGGTGATAGAGAGCAAGGCGAAGAGGTACAAAGCAGCGATGAAAGATAAAGTGACCATCAGCAACACAGTGATCAAGAGGACAGTCCTCAAGGAAATAATGAATATTCTAAGCAGGATAGTGATGATAAATAGCAAAACAGTCCTCAAGGAGACAGTAAAGTTGCTCAAGCAGCATAAAGGTATGATGAAGCTATGTAATGTTCCAAATCTGGAACTTGCTGCTCTATCGGGAATATCTTAAGATATTCCAATTCCTTCTTCAGTGAGCTATCACAAGCCCATTTCAGAGATTAAATGTTGGGGAATTTACAGGATATGTCTCCTTCCAAAGAAGGGAGATATCTTGAGGCTAGCTAGCCCTTCACAGACTCTGTCTATGGATATGCAATATTTGACCTCAGGAATTTCTGCTACAGGGTCCTTGAGGATGATGTATAAGGAAGATATTGCATAAATAAGACAAACCACCATTGGGATGCCCTAGAAAAACTCTAATAAAAATCCTGTGCAGAATATTAGCCTAAAGAAATCACTCTAGATGGGTTATTCAGATCTCCCCAATCTAGGTGTCTAAAACAATGCTCAATGAGAGAGCTTACAGCAACATAAGAACATAAGCATGAACTCTACAACTCTAAATACATCATAAGAGGGAAATGCTACAGCCATCATTATATTAGGATATATCAACATAAATATACAAGAAATAGTTGAGGGACAAGCCACTCAAACTTTAAGGACCAACCTCCAATGAATAAGCAATGAAATACAAGAGTTGCCGCAACTCCACAAAATGCCGGAGAGTAGTGACTGTGCAGTGTATATGAAGGTATAAGTTTTTGAACATGAATAAAATACATATGTGGCTAAATGAATACAAGAAATAACCCAATAACAAAGAAATGGGCTGAAATACAAGATTTCTAGCCATTCTATGAAGATTGCTAGAAATGCCAGAGAAACCCAAAATGTGGCAACAGAGTTGTCACTGCAACTGATATAAAATATGAATGAGGCCATGGCAGATTTGAAATGTAAATGCCCTTCTCTGATAATGCCTCCAATACAAAGGGCTGTTCCCTTTGTCTCAAAAGCAACTCCTAATGAGCTCTATGAAACCCTCTCTCACTGCCTCCATAAAATAATGCAGTTTCCTCCATGGACTGCGCAGTGGGTGATGATGGAATGTTGGCCCATGCCAACATATCTAAAATGAAGCCCGAGAATCCTCCTTGCAGCTCCTCCAATGAATAGATCCCTCCACCACTGAAGAAAACAAGCTAAGATGACTCCATGAGTTCCTCCTTTGCTGCCCCTAGCAACACAACGTCCTCTCTGCTGGAGAAATAACGCTGTAGCTGATGGTAGTAGCTGTGGCCAATTCAAAATTGAGGAAAATCAGCTCATTCCTCATCCTTCCTTGAGGAAGAGGTAGGGATTCCTGACCGGGAACACCCTAGTGCCCGAGGGTACCATCACTCTGCTAAACAGCCCGGGGATGCAAGCCTTTGCAGACCCAAAGTTTGAAACTCTAAAAATAACATGTATCCAAATGGGTTGCTATCTCCTCCATATAAATAAAGGGAACTCTTCTCCATCAAGGTCCCACCAATTAGGGTTTCCACCCTCACATGAGTGTCTTCCCTCCAAAACTGTGCAACTTCTCTAGGAAGCCTCTCCTCCTTGGGCAGCGCTGTTGACTTTAGTCAAAAATGACTAATCAAGTGAGCTGGGTTCCATTCACACACTTAGGTGATTATTTCAGCTGCTTTATTCACCTCCCTTTCACATTAGGAGTGTTATTTCTTCATCTAAAAGGGGCTAAGGTGTCTCCTTGCCCATTTTATTAATAAAAAAAAATGTGCAACTATAATGTTCCATTTTAGCTTGAGGCTAAAATTGGGAACATTACAAGCTAATAACCCTAAAGAACATTTTCTAAAAAGCACTGATGAGGTTGAAGGAAAAATATGTCAAGAGGTTCAAAACAGTGATACAGGTGAATCTGGCAGCCCCAAACAAACTCAAAACAGTGAGCAGGGCAGCAAAACAGTTGATGATGAAGGCAACGATGTGAAAAATAAAGTTGAACAAGTGCAAGTAATGAAACCTCCTCTCTCTTCTCCTCAACACAGCCAAGAGCATGTGATAGGCAAGGGGCCATGACTCTTCCTCCAAAAGTGGTGAAGCCTAAAAACACCAAATCCACAAAGAAGAAAATCACTCCAGCAGTGACTACCAATGTCACTAGGGCACTATGAAGTAGAGGAAAATTGCCTAAGAAAAGTATTGTTGAATTTCCAAAGAGAAAAAGGACCAAGAAGTCTACCCAAAGCGAGGATAAAGAAAAATTTTAACAGCAGGAGAGTATTCATGAAAAAGAGAGGGAGTTTGACATCATACAAATAGACAGTGATGCTGGAGATGATGAAGCTAGAATTCTTGAGTCTCCTTTGCTAAACAGAGAAGCCTAAATTCATGATTTAGAAGCTGATCTAGATAGGTCAAAGGACCTCATACATGTTCTACAAATGAAAAATAAACAAATGAGTGGTCAAATGGCAGTTTATGAGGCCCGAGCATTCAAATACCAAAGGGAGGCCTACAAAGCACAAATCAGGCTTGAAGAGTATATGGGTGAATTTGATGATACTGAAGAAGAAGAGCAGCCAATGAGAAAAAGGCCTAGGATTATGGGTCTTAGGAAAGCTTTGGAGAAAAATAAGGAAGAAGAAGAAACACTTGTTCGATCTTATCCTTTCACACAATTGCTCGCCCAAGAAATAGAAAATGATAAAGAATCATGGCTTGAAAGAGCCAACAAGAATTTGGAGGATAAATTAGAGAAAGCAAATAGAGACTTGGGTCTGCAAAAGAAGATGACCGGGCACTACAAGAAATTGAACCAATTTGCCCGAAGAAAGCTCAAACTTGCTTAAGAAAGGCTCAAAACTGCTCGAAAGAGGCGCTTGGTAGAAAAAGTGGAGAAAGGAATATCTAGGCTTGAAATCTTGGCCTCAGCTTTCTTACATGCTTCTAAGAACCCATAAGGGGCATGCTCGCCAAAATTGAGCAAATTTTGACATGATTTTGTCTTTTTGTGTTTTTTGGCCCTAATTGCACATTTTTCTAGGCATTTCCATGGGTGCTAGGAGCATCTTCAGCTCATGAAAGTCATTTTTTTGGATGGAATAAATTTAGGAGCAGCTACTCACAAATTTTCAGATCAAAAGGAGGTGTTTTGGTCCCCCAAAGAGGCAAAAATCAGTCAAATTTCACCTTTCTACCTCACATATCAGCAGATGAGACCCCCTTGGGTTTTTTCACTCAGTCCACCTTTTGAAAAACTTCTAGGGATCATTTTGGTAAAAATAGAGTAGTTCCAGAAACTAGACATCCAAGGCTTTCCAACTAGCTATCACGGGCCTTTTTTCGACATCAGGAGGTCCCTCAAACGTTGTCTGCAAAACAGGCTTCTTTCTTCTGCTACGTTCCTATAGCATTTTGGTTAAAAAGGCAGTTTTCTGAATATGCTCCTCCAAATGTGCGTTTAGCTATTTTTATCTCCATGTCAGTGATTAAAAGTCAATTTTATTTCTATTATTAGCTTAAAAAGATATTTTGGAAGATATTTTGTGCCTTGGGATTTGCAAAGCCTTAAGGACAAAATCAGATATTTGTATTAGGCCAATGGCCTTCTAGATGCTCTAGGATAGTTTCTTTCTCTTTGGCCTATATATTCCAAGAGAATTCATTGTAACAAGAGGCTGAAATTGATGTTATAGAGAAATATATGGTATTACAAGTGTTGAGGTATAAAAGGTATCTTTTTAACACCTATTTATCCTACATTAATCATCAATCCAAGAACGAATTTTTGTTTCAAGAGTGTAATCTGTCTGAGGCTGCAATTCAAGCTAAGAGTCATGCTTTGTAAGATGTAGCACAGTGTTCTAAATACAAGAGTAAATGGATGCTTGGAAAATAAATCTAATTACAATAACATGAACTCAAATGCTCTAAAATCCAACTATTCACTCAGCAAACATCAATCAAGGATACAGTAGCAATAACTCATTCCTCTAGAAATTGATGCAATTGAAATAAAACAGGAACAAGACAATCAATATGTGGAGGAAATGACCAGTGTTATCTACAGTTGATAGTCCTACTTTAAAGCAATTAAAGGGAAATAGAAATTAAACTAAAGCTGCTATTGAAAGTAAACTAGGAAAACTCTTTAAAAGAAAACTCTTTGCAATCTGTAAACTAATGAATTGGAAATGAACAGCGCACTGGAATTGAACAACAATGTAAATGAGTAGAAAACTGTAACTTAGAAGAATCGAATAGAAAATACTAACTAATGAATCTAAACATCAAATCTTAACTTAATGTAATCGAATATAAAATTCTATTAAACACCAAACCCTGTAGACAACAAACATTGTTAAGCAATCCGAAATGAACAACAATCCACCAGAACAACAATCAATTGGAACAGAAAATCTAATGCTGAAAAACAAAGCTCTGTAAGGTATAACAAGATAAATAATACAAGAATTAAGGTCCTTGTCAAAATAGAACAACAATGCAATTCATTAACATAAAGAAATCAATCAGTGATTCAACAGCAAACCAATTAACTTGCAAATGTAATGAAAAAAAATACAAACTATCATAGGACGATAATTGAAAGATAGAGATACAAATAGTAGATCGATCCACTAGGGTCGGGCCCTTAGCACCAGTGAAACACTGCTGGGTTACTGTAGAGCTTGAGAAATGGAACGAAAACGCTTCTTTGTATTAATCAAACATAAATAGTGTTTAAAGCGATCGCTCTCTGATTACGAGAGTTAATAAGAAAATGCAGAGTTATATAGAGAATGCTCAATCAATGATTCGACACCTTCGATCTCTAAAGGCATTACCTTTTATAACAGTTTCGGCGGATAAGACAAGGAACATGATAAGACATAACATTGATCCCTCAGGATCGAAAGATCTGAGGGATTCGATCCTTTTCTCTCTTTAGCTAGCGCTTGATATTCTTAGGCTGTAGTTGTGCTGTTCCCTGTCTTATTTTGGAAATGCGTTCTGATTTCCCTCTCTTTGATTGGATACGGTCTATCACTGGAGGAACAACAATTACTCCTGCTTTAGCCTTGCCTTTTGAATAGTTGTTTACTCCGTTTGTTTCCTATTTTTACAATAAAAGGAAATTTTTAGTTACTTTTCACAATAAACACAAGTCTTTGCAATTCTACCATAATTATACAATAAATCATCTTTCTAAAATAAAAAGAGTTATGTTTAAATGAAAAATATGAGAAAATTCATGGTGAATTCATACCTTTTCCAGTGCTCAACATACCACCCTGCTTACCCTTTTTCATGTCCTCATGAAAACCATAGTTTACATGTAAAGCAGTTAGATAATAGGTTGGAGAAGGTTTTTCATTAAGAGGCCTAAAACCATGATTTGTAGCTAAAGCTTCAAAGACATGCCCTATATGTCCTTCAGGTAATTCATAAATGGATTTATAATCTGTTATAGGATACCATACAATGGGACTTTGAAACCTACACCCTAGCAAGAATGGGCCTTCCCTTAAGATGAGGTTGCTATAGAGAACCAAGCGGTCAATAGCTAATCCAAAATTTCTATAATTAAATGGCTCTCAGTTTTGAATATTCCGATTGGAAATCTCCCATCGGACTTTAGCTGTTGTATAGGCCTAGTTTCTAATTGAGAGAAAATATTCTTCCCCATCCAAGACAATTGCTTTATGGACAGGCCCCAATGCTTGGATAACACCCTCTCTTTTCATTAGGCTCTTCTGCCTAGCCCATAATTGTAATGGGTGTTTTGGTTCACTCCTAACCCACAGGTCTAACCCATTTTATTGCCTTTGGAAAGTATTATAGGCCTTGAGCCATTTCAACTGGTTGACAACAAATGAAATAAATGCTTGATATTGGATGTCACCCACAAAAGGGCTGGGATTTATCTCAATTTCATCCTCCAATATAAGATTGTGCAAATAGAAATCACAAAGGAGGTGCTGTACCTTAACCCCATAGAGTTTGCAGCATTTCAAAAAATCATCTACAGTTTTTAATTCTATAGACTTTCCTGCCCTAACTGCTTTAATTTTTAATTGTAAATATCTCTGTAATAAAAACAAAGCATAATTCCTGGTAGAGCATCTACAAGCTAGAACATCTGTGTATAAGGAGCAGAGAGTATCCATTTGATTCTGGGCCATTTTTAATTTATTCCTTACCTTTTCAGCCTTCTCTTCTACCTTTTGACACTTCTCATGGGCTTTAGCCTCTACTGCATGGATGTTCCTCATTTGCTGCTGCAACTCTTGGTATTTTCCTTTAGGAGCAATATCTTCTTCAAGTCTTTCTCTTTCTTGCTGAGCCTGTGCCAGCTCCTCTTGGAGTTTGTCTATAGTAGGATCACTAAAAGTGTTTTGACTACAGGCATGTGCAATCTCATTTGAGGTTGTTGTATCTGGAACAACTTCCTGCTATTCCATGTCTTCTTGATTGGGCTCATATTGGGTTTCCATAGTCTCTGCAACCTGGGGCTTTGCTTTGGTGGCTACTTTCCTTTTCTTTGGGGTTCATTTTGTGGCTATTTTCCTCTATTTTCGAGTCAGATTGGGGGCTATATTCATTCTGAGAACCCTAATAATATATCTGAGTTGTTCCGCTAGCTTTTGAAGCTTCTGCCGTTCCCTGTGAAGTTTCTCAAGTTCAATTACTTTCTTTCTCCTCCTGGGAGGAATGACTGTTCCTTTTTTTGAACCCAATTTCTTAGCTAGGGTTTTTTTTTTCAGTAGCCGTGCCTTCGCTCAGGCTGGCTTCTCCATTTTCTACTTGGAACACTTATTCAATGTTCATATGCTCCCGACTACATTCTTCAAGGTTAGTTACCTTAATTGATTCTGTTGTTCCCTGAGAATGTTAAGTTTGGAACACTTCTTCAATGTTCACCTCTTCTTGGACACATTTCTCAGGGGAAGTAACCCTAGCAAGTCTTGCTATTCCCTGAGGGTTTTCTTCTTCTATTTCATTGGGTATTCCCTCAGATGTGTCTTTACTAGTAGCAGCTTGTTCCTGTAATTGGTTTATCTCAATACTGAAGTTCAGTGGGCTGTGGGTTTGTATGTATTCACTCATGTTGGCCAAAATTTGGGCCAATTGGTCCTCCTGCAAAGGGCTTTGTGGTGGACTTGCAGTGGTGGTTTCGGGAGGTTCTTCTCCCTCTCTTTCATTCTTATTGTTGTGATTATCTTCTTCCCCTTCACAAGTATGGTAACTTCCTTCTTCCTCATCAGAGTAGCAAATCTCTTCTTCTACACTAATATGAGGACCTCCCTCTTCTTCCTCATTCCCTTCTTCTTCATCATTTCCTTCCTCTTCATCATTCCCTTCTTCTGCACTAGTGTGGTGGCTTTGTTCCTCACCACTGGTGTGGTGACTCTCTTCCTCATCATCCTCATCGGTGCGGTGACTCCCTTCTTCAAGTTGTGGGGGTTGCTCATCCTCTGAACTGGGAAATTCTAGGGGTTGGCTAATGCTACCTTGAAAACCTTCTATCATTCCCCTAATTCTCCTTAACCTGGAGGATTGTCTACATTTTGATGGCTCTGCTACTGTGCTAGTCATTCTCTTATGTTTTGGGGAAGGTAGGGCTAATCTTCCATCAATTGAAAATATCAGTTCTTCCCAACTGGTTTGCTGTTGGGCAAGGCTATAACTCATTATCAATATGATTAAGCAATGGTGGCTCACCACCATGTTTGTATGATGAGCTTTTCTTATAATTCGAGTGGCATCATGCAATAAGAAATTTAAAAATGCATGCAGGTTTATGGTACATTTCTGTTTTAACACTGCTAATAGCTTAAGGTGGCGAGGTCTTACCACATATTTTCTTCCATCGCATGTTATGTAGCCCTGTACCACTTTTTCCAACTCTGTCCATGGTTCTCCCAACGATGCCGGTTGAACTCCTTTCCATTTAACAACCAGTTTTCTCCTTCATCTCGGAAAAGGCTCACGACTTCTTGGAGTTTAACCTTCTTATGGGTCCATACGGTTCCTTCCACTGGTAGACCAGGCACCTCTGTGATTATTT
Source organism: Pinus albicaulis (assembly GCA_034641835.2). Taxonomy (NCBI): domain Eukaryota; kingdom Viridiplantae; phylum Streptophyta; class Pinopsida; order Pinales; family Pinaceae; genus Pinus; species Pinus albicaulis. Next base: position 1,429,761,323 of record CM076581.1, on the reverse strand, counting down.
CATCTGTTACTGTTATCTGCCTACCTCTAACCATGGAGTAGCCTTCCTGCAAATTCTGTAAAAAATTGATAGCTACCATTTCATGAGGTTGTTGCAGCCTTCTGAGGTAGGTAATCCACCCTATTATTTCCAAAATTTCCCGTACAGTGCTTGAAACAGCTAGCACCTGTGGTTCACTACGAATTGGTCGTCCTCCCATTTTGTCTGCACACTGTTAATTCTTCACAAATGCACAGTAATGTAATGGAACAACACAACACAATATATCAGAATAATACCATTAAGTTTTTGTTATTATCAAGAATATAGGGATTTGATTCGCATGCAGGCATAAAATATAGGGATTTGAGCTGCATGCAGGCATCCACACCTCCGTTAAGGATGATAGGTCGTCCTCGACCTTCAAATAAGAGAGCAAGGTACTGCACAACAGATGTAAAACATTTGAACATCATAGACACTTATGATACGATCACAAATTATTACATTACTGAAATCGATGCATATTATTAAATTGCGAATAGATATGGAAATGTTTATGCAATGATTCGAAGATAATGGAAAGGGACAACTGATGTGGAAACAAGTACCCATGCGGCCATTACCCACATAAACTATTATGATCGAGTTATAAATAATTTTAATGTATAATAGGTTCAAAACAAAGGGTTTAAGAGTATACTCTCATTTGATCTTGTATAAAGATATAAGAAAAAGATTCATCATTACTATTTATTTGAAAAGTGTGACTCCAATACCATCAGCAGAGCTCTATTGCCCACAGGTGTCCATAAACTTGACAAAGTTTCTTTTTCACCCTTGGAACCATTATCCATTATTTATGCCTAGGGAATTGCTTTATAATGTCATGATGGAGGCCACTGTGCTGGCTTGGGAACCAAATGAACCACAATGCCATTCACTAGGAAGGAGTGAAAAGTGAGCAGGCTGGCTCGTGATGAGACCTCCTGTTCCAAGGAATTTTTATTATTTTTTCTGAGTTGCCCCTTGGACCATATCTCTGGTGTGGTGGCCATAATGGAAATGCCACTTCATTTCTTTCTTACGATCATGGTAGGCTGGCTCTTGATGAGACCCCCTATCCTCCATCTGCCATATAGAATTGTTAGAAATCATATTAGTATTTTTATTTTGTCTTTTTTTTAATATATATCACTTCCCTACTTATATATAGAGGATGGCTCAACACTCCTTAAGAGTAGGGATGGTGGAAGAAGTCTGAACATCTCAATAGAGAAAATATGCCTTTACTCTTTATTTAATAAATACAAATCAAAGAGAGTTATGAGAGTTTAGGGAAGAACCAACATGATAAAGATACTCGATCATAGTAATTTAAATGCGAATAAGGACATCAAACTAATATAGATAGTTGTGTCCTTTCCTTTTCCTTATCATTGCAAAACAATTTCTTAAAAATGACAATTTCTCTTGATTTGCTGATTTCAGTAATCTCTAATTTGTGTATCCTTACATAAATTATATGTTTGCTTTTCAAGGAGTCATGAAGAATTTAGAAAAACTCTCAAAAAGTTGTTCAAAATCAAGAAAAATGCACTCAAAAAGTGTTGTTCCTTTGGAAAGGAACAACAAAAACAATCTACGAAAATGTTGTTCCTTTGTAAAGGAACAACAAAAACAATCGGCCAAACTGCTGTTCCTTTCGAAAGGAACATCAAAAACTATCAGCAAAAATGCTATTCCTTTGGAAAGGAACAACAAAAATAAACGACAAAAACTACTGTTCCTTTGAAAAGGAACAATAAAAACACTCGCAACAATGCTGCTGTTCCTTTCGAAAGGAACAACAAAAAGTGTTGTTCCTTTGGAAAGGAACAACAAAAATTCGCAGCAAGAAAAGTAAGAACAACTTAAGAAATAAAAATTGTATTAAAAAACAAGCAAAGTAAGAGAAAAAAACTTTATGTACAGGTTTCGAAATAAAGAAATGATTCAATGAATGGGTGTCGAGGAGGAGTTATCTCCCTCAGCAAGAACTTGCATGGTAGAATCTTCCCGTAATTGCTGGTAAAAGGATTCCCGAGTAAGTGGTTTATGGTAAAGTCGTACTCGATGATTGTTTTCTTTGAAGGAATGCCTAAATCCATCAATGGTGGTTAATGTGATGGTGCCATTATCATGCACCTTTTGTATCTCGTAAGGTCCAAGCCATCGTATCTGGAGTTTTCCTGGGAAATCCTGAAACCTGGAGTCGTATAGGAGTGCCCAATCTCCTTCGTGGAAGATTTTCTCTTTGATGAGGGCGTCGTGCCATTTTTCTCTCTGTTGTTGAATTAATGCAGTGTGCTGAAGATCAGAGAGCCTAATTTCATCCAACTCATTGAATTGCTATAATCTTCTGACCTGCACTATTCTTAATGTCTGAATTTCAAACTCTATCGGGAAGATGGGCTCTTTTCCAAATACCAATTGATACGGTGAATACCCTGTGGTACTTATCCATGTTTTCTGGTACACCCACAAGGCTTCGGGAAATATATAAGCCCAGTCACGTCTGTGTGAGGACACTATTTTTGTCAGTATAGATTCAATTACTTTATTCGTGCTCTCTACCTGGCCGTTTTCCTGTGGGTGGTATGGAGTTGTGATTTTTTTCTGAATGTGGTAATTCTCTAATGTTTCAACGAGTTTATTACCTACAAAATGCGGTCCTCCATCTGTAATTATGTCCCTTGGGAGGCTGTATCACACAAATATCTGGAAAAGGAATTGTATTACAGAGTCTTCTGTAGCTTTCGAAAGTGCCTCTGCTTCAACCCATTTAGTAACATACTCGGTTGCGACTAGGATGTATGTTCTTTGATTCGATGGTGGGTTAATGGGACCAACAAAGTCGAGCGCCCAACGTTCAAATGGCTCGATTACTAACTGTGGGTTCAATGGAATTTCGTTAGACTGTCCAGGGCGATTCGCCCTTTGGCAACTATCACAAGCCTATACAAAATTTTTAGCATATTTAAAAATGGTAGGCCAATAGCAGCCTGTCTGTAAAACCTTGTGGGAAGTTCTATGATTTTAAAAATTTCCACCACACTGCCAATCATGGCATGCTTTTAGAATATCAAATAATTCATCCTCTCGGACGCATCTCCTGATTTGCATATTTGACCCTGTATGAAACAGGTAGCCCCCAATAAGAGAGAATCGGGTACTACGCTGTATTATCTGCTTTCGTTCATTAAGCGTTAGATGTTTAGGTAATTTACCTATTGCCAAATAATTTTCTATATCAGCATACCATGGGGTTCTAACAGTAATAGCGAAAAAATTCTCATCTGGGAAGTGATCTTCGACTGCTGTTGCGTCTGTTGGTTTTGGCATTCGTGACTGGAAATCAGCTACAAGGTTTTATTTTCCAGGTCGATCTTTTATTGTGATATCGAATTCCTGCAATAAAATCAACGATCTTGTTACTCTACCATTTGTAACAGGTTTATTTGCTAAGAATTTTATGGCAGAGTTATCGGTATATAAAACTACATGATACCCAGTTATATAATGTCTAAACTTATTTACAGCATGAATTACAGCTAAAAATTCCTTCTCAGTCACAATATATTTTAATTCAGCAAGAGATAGATTTTTGCTAATATAATAGATTGCATATGCTTTCTTATCCTCTTCCTGCCCAAGCACTACTCCAATGGCTGTGTCTGAGGCATCAGATGAAATTTGGAATGGCAAATCCCAATTTGGGCCCCTCAGCACTGGGGCTGTTGATACAAGATTTTTCAGATCCTCGAAAGCATGGTCACATTTATCTATCCAAATGAAATCAACATTTCCTATTAGTGCATATAGAGGTGCAGATATTCGAGAATAATGTTCTATGAATATTCTATAATAACCGGAAAATCCGAGAAAGATACGTACCTCTGTTTGTGTGGTAGGAGTAGGTATTAACAAAATTATCTGAATTTTAGCTGGATCTACCTGAATTCCAGCTGTTGAAATATAATGACCTAAGATGAGTCCTTCGGTCATCATCATATGAAAATTTTCATGGCTTAAACAAAGCCTAGTGTCAATACATCTTTGCAACAAATTTTTTACGTTTTCTAATGCTGGCTCAAAATCATCTCCGTAAGGTGTGAAGTCATCCATGCATACTTCGAGCCCTTCATTTATTAAATCTGAAAAGATGCTGAGAATGGCCCTCTGAAATGTAGCAGGGGCATTGCATAGGCCAAAGGGTAAGACTCGATAGGCAAATGTCCCCCAAGGACAGGTAAAAGTGGTTTTGTCTTGGTCCTCAGGGGCAATCTGGATTTGATTGTACCCACTGAAGCCATCTAGGAAAGAAAAGAATTTCTTTCCTGCCAATGTGTCTAATACCTGGTCAATGAAAGGAAGGGGAAAGTGGTCTTTCTATGTTGCTTTATTCAATTCTCGATAATCTACGCATATTCTCCACTTTCCGTTCTTCTTTGGCACCACTACTAATGGAGAGACCCACTTGCTATTAGATATTGGGTAAATGAAATTGACATCCAACAAATTTTGTAATTCAACTTTCACAATATCTTTAAGGTGAGGGTTTAATCTTCGTTGGGGTTGGTGAATGGGTCTAGCATATTTTTCTGTATATATGTGGTGTGTACATAACTGGGGGTCAATTCCCTTCATGTCTGGATAATCCCATGCAAAGTATCCCTTATATTTTCGTAATAATTTGACCAACTTCTCTTCTTATTCAGTAGTTAGGTTTTTGTTAATGTTTGGAGTTTTTTCTAGTTCGATTTCCACAATTTTTCTATTGTAAACAGAGGTAGTGGGTATTGATTGATCATGTATGTCTTTCAGAAGATCTTCTTCTTCTTTATTATCAAATGCTGCCTTAATCATGTGACATTGCAGATGGGATTTGATTTTTGGCTTATTGATGAAACTGTTAATAATGTCATCCTCTGTTTGGTCTTTAAAATCGAGGGCATCTTCTATGGTTAATGGTGATCTCATTTTTTCCATGAAATATGATACAAGTTGTTTCCTTGTTTTGATTATTGATAGGCTTGGTTGGGCTGGGGGATATAAAGCTAAGTTCTTGACATATTTTCCCCTTATTATAGTCATGTTGCCTTGTCGGTAGCCAATGTAAGCATCGGCAGTTGCCAACCAAGGTCTACCTAGGATCAGCGGGTGTCCATATAACCATTTCTTTGGGTTGATAATCAGGAAGTCAACAGGGTACTCCCAGGAATCTATAGATACCATTACATCTTGTAGTGTACCTTTTGGTTTGACTACCGATCGGTCAGCCAATTCCAATAAGGTTGTTGTTTGATCTAATGATGTAATGCCAAGTTTTTGACAAGTGGTGGTTGTTAGGATATTAATTGTAGCTCCCAAATCGACTAAGGAATTTGGAAATGATTGCCCATTGATTTGCACTGTCACTATAGGATTTCCTGGGTCTTCATATTTTACAGGTGTTTCTATTCCTGATAATAAGTCAGATAGAGTCTTGACTACTTGGACAGTTGGGTTGGTTATTGTTCTCCTCTTTGGCTTCTTTATACATAATTTCTTGATGGTCTTTGCATAAATAGGAATGTCTTGGATAGCTTGGAGGATAGGGATTTTATACACAAATTTTTTAATTCTCCTAGAAGATCAAAATCAGGATATTCTATTAGGCGAGGTATGATTAATCGTTCTGGGAATGGTGGAGAAGAGGTGGTTGCTTGTTGTTGAACCACATTCTCTTTTTGCAATGTTTGTTCTGCAGGTAATGGATCTTCAATTTGAACATTTTTGTCTCCCTCTGTTTCTACTATGCGCCCAGATCTCAATTGAAGGTCATTGCACTCCCTCAGTTCAGTTTCTAGTACTGGTGGTTCCATTATTTGGACAGACTGAACTGGCTTATTGTTTGGGTTTTGGTTGGGTTGGGCTGGGAGTTGTGGTCTTAAATTGGTCTGGGGGTTTTATGGAAATGTATAGGGGGCTAGCAGTGTATGTTGAGAGAGAGGGATTGTTCCAGCTGGCTGATTTGTAGGTTTTTTCCAGTTTGGCTGCCAGGTTTGACTCTGTGAAGTGGAGGGGGACCATTGTGTTGGATAAGCATTGTTTTGCCAAAATGGCGGGAAGAAAGGAAAATTTGGCCATGGCAATGTAGGAAATGGCCGTTGTGACCAATTGGGGAAAGGTGGCTGATTTTGCCACATTCCATTATATTGTTGAGCATTATTCTGAGGAAACTGAAAAGAAGAGGATGGATCAATTGGCATACCTGTTTTTCGTGGCTGCCATTATCAGCGTTGATTAAGTAGGCATACCATTTCTGATTCTTCTTCCGCCTCTTTGTAGACTGATTTGAATCCAGGGAGCGAGGGGAAACCTTCCGTGGAGTGATCTTTTGTGTATATGGCACAGACTTTGATTATATCCAGCGAGCACTCTTTATGGCTCTGTTTCTTCCTGCACTTAGGAATGAATATTGCCAAGTTTTGTTTTTCTTCTGCTTGATTTTGTTTGGCTTGCAAAATGTCAAACTGCGTTTTTAGAGTCTCTAGAATATCAGTTTTAAAATATTCCAGCAGATTTCCAATCTCTGCACGGGTTACACCTTCACTGGAGGTCCTATTATCCCTTGTGATCATGTCACGTTCTGCTGATTTTAGCCTTGTGCTGCCTCTCAAACTCTTGATACAAAAATCAATAATGTTAGCATAGATTTCCTGATATATATCACCTTTTCCCATAATATTTAATGTTTCAACCCATTGATCCTTCATCCCCATAATTAATGTAGTTTTAAGCATATTATCAGGTAAGGGTAAAGATGCATAAGGAGATCTCTGGAGGTTGTATTGAAATCATTCCACATATTCTTCCAAATTTTCATTAGGTTTTGCTTTCATTTGAAATATTTCATCTTTTAGTTCCCGGGACCTCCAATAATCTTGATATTTCTGTAGAAACACAGCTTTCATCTGATCCCAATCATTTATAACACCTCCGCCTAATCCCATAAACCATCGTAAAGCTGCTCCTTTTAATGAGGAAGAAAATAATTTTAATTTTTGGGGGTCGGTGGTTTAGTCATACCCCCTGCATAATACATCGAATTCAAAAAGAAATGCATCTGGATCTTCTGATGTTAAGCCATGAAATGTAGGAATATGTTGAAGAGGAATGGCCTTCATAGGTGCATTAACTGTAGTGTCCACAATGGGATATTGTAGTGTGGAAGTTTGTTGAGGTGTTTGCTGGTTTTGGTTCTAGGTCATTTGATCAAATATGTGCCAATATCCTTCTGGGATTTCGAGGGAATCCCTAGGCTAACTAGAAGGAATGGGAATGACCTTGACAACACTCTCTTGATATGGAATAATAAGTGTTCCCTGCTGGCCTACTATTTGAGGAAATTCAGGTCCTTTGTTTTGAATGATGTTGACAACACTTCCCTTATCTGGGCTGCTCACCATTTGGATTACTTCAAGAGGAGATTTTGGTTCTTTTTTTTCCCCTGTTTCCCCTTCTCCTTCATAGAGATTACTAGAGTTCCCTTCTTGTTGAGAAATTAGGCGAGAATTCTCAATTTCTTGGGAATCTTGCTCAATTCCTTTCGTTTGACTATGTACCTCAGCAAAGGCTACAGATGGTGACTCTGTGGCCTGAAGGGAACTAGTAGGTTGTCTAGAAATAACTTTCCTAGGTCCTACTGATGGCTGATATTGAGTTTTCTTAAGGATTTCGTCAATGAAAGTTGTTTGCTTAAGGGTCTCCAGTCCCTTAGGTTTTTCGGGTTTAGGAGGAATTTTTTTTTTTTTAGCTTTTCTATTCATTCAAAATAAACAAGCCTTCATTCCTACCTAAAAAAGGAATTTACCCAATTCTGTTGTGAAGCGGGCCGTGAGCAAGTATGTTTCTTGCTCGGTGCATAGGTTCTTACCTTCTGTATTTAATACCAAATTCTTCCCAAGTAGAAAAAAATCAAATGTGCATCACTCCTTGTAAATGGCATACACTCTCCCCAGCAATGTCGCCAAAATGTTGAGGTATAAAGGGTAGATTTTTAACACCTATTTATCCGACATTAATCATCAATCCAGGAATGACGTTTTGTTTCAAGAGTGTACTCTGTCTAAGGCAACAATTCAAGCTAAGAGTAATGCTTTGTAAGATGTAGCAAAGTGTTCTAAATACAAGAGTACATGGATGCTTGGAAAATAAATATAATTACAATAAAATGAACTCAAATGCTCTAAAATCCAACTATTCACTCAGCAAACATAAATCAAGGATACATTAGCAATAACTCATTCCTCTAGAAATTGATGCAGTTGAAATCAAACTGGAACAAGACAATCAATCTGTGGAGGCAATGACCAATGTTCTCTACAGTTGACAGTCTTGCTTTAAAGCAATTAAAGGGAAATAGAAATTGAACTAAAGCTACTGTTGAAAGTAAACTAGGAAAACTCTTTAAAAGAAAACTCTTTGCAATCTGTAAACTAATGAATTGGAAATGAACAACGCACTGGAATTCAAAAACAATGTAAATGAGTAGCAAACTGTAACTTAGAAGAATCGAACAAAAAATACTAACTAATGAATTTGAACATCAAATCTTAACTTAATGGAATCGAATAGCAAATTATATTAAACACCAAACCCTGTCAACAACAAACGTTGTTAAGGAATCCGAAATGAACAACAATCAATTGGAACAAAACATCTAATGCTGAACAACAAAGCTCTGTAAGGTATAACAAGATAAATAATATAGGAATTAAGGTCTTTGTCAAAACGGAACAGAAATGCAATTCATTAACATAACGAAATCAATCAGTAATTCAACAGCAAACCAATTAACTTCCAAATGTAATGAAAACAACTAAAAACTATCACATGACGATAATTGAAAGATAGAGATACAAAAAGCAGATCGATCCACTAGGGCCGGGCCCTTAGCACTAGTGAAACACTGCTGGGTTACTGTAGAGCTTGAGAAATGGAACGAAAACACGTCTTTGTATTAATCAAACATAAATCGTGTTTACAACGCTCACTCTCTGATTACGAGAGTTAATAAGAAAATGCAGAGTTATATAGAGAATGCTCAATCAATGATTCGACACCTTCGATCTCTAAAGGCATTGCCTTTTATAACAGTTTCGACGGATAAGACAAGGAACATGATAAGACAAAACAATGATCCCTCAAGATTGAAAGATCTGAGGGATTCACTCCTTTTCTCTCTTTAGCTAGCGCTTGATCTTCTTAGGCAGTAGTCGTGTTGTTCCCTGTCTTCTTTTGGCAATGTGTTTTGATTTCCTTCTCTGTGATTGGATACGGTCTATCACTGGAGGAACAACAGTTACTCCTGCTTTAGCCTTGCCTTTTGAATAGTTGTTTACTCCGTTTGTTTCCTGTTTTTACAATAAAATGAAATTTTTAGTTACTTTTCACAATAAACACAAGTCTTTGCAATTCTACCATAATTATACAATAAATCATCTTTCTAGAATAAAAAGAGTTATGTTTAAAAGAAAAATATTAGAAAATGCATGGTGAATTCATACCTTTTCCAGTGCTCAACAACAAGCTTTGAATAAATACTTTGTCTCATGAAGTGGATAATTTATTGTTTGACTTGGATGGTGGAGAAGGACTGTTTGTAGGATTGCATGGCTTGGTGAATGGTATTGTGTTCCTTATCTATTATGTTTCCTTAGTTTATCATACATGTTTTCATGCTTCTTGCTTGCTGTAGGTCAGTAAAGAATAGATTTGAGACATGCCCATGGAGGCACCTCAAGTTTCCTAATTCATTACAACTTCTATGTTTTTCTTCTTTCTTGGTTATGTCAAAGAAATCTTAACTTCTCTTTGATACCCTAATAACTTGTTATCAGTTTCATTAATGGTTATTGTGTATGCTATCTAGTATGATTCATGGTATGCCCTGCTTACTCATAGCTAACCAAAACCCCATCACTGAAACCTTTCTCTGAATATTTGATTTTCCTAGTTAAACCAAAGAGGTCTTGTTTCGATCTTGCCCTTTTCCTATGCTCTAAAATATTATTTCAAAGTTACTGATAGCTCAAAATATGATGTTTAGGAGTTCCCTCTTCATATATTGAGTTGTTTTTTTGTCTTATTTGTTTTCCCAAAAGTCTGAAGGTGATTTTCCCAAAGTTAGAGGGTCTTATACTTCTATGTATCACCTGAATGTTTATTTTATGCATCTATCAGTTTGAGTTTCATTTATAGTGATTAATGGTTAGCCCGACCACATGAATGTTTGCTGTAAAACTATTTATGCTTAAAAATTATTTTCATTTCACAAAATTAGTGTCCATCTCATTTCACTTACACCCAAAGAATCCATTTATCTTGACCAAATCGGCCCTGTGATATACCTTGTCCACCATTTGAGAAAGTCTCGATCTTTTCGACCCCATAGCCAAATTGATTTGACAATATTTTTATCTATTTGTCCTTTGATTAATTCTCCCTCAAAAAACCTAAAACAAACCAAAACATACTTAACAACTATCCTAAAATATAACATACAAAAGCAAACAAGTTTACATCCTTTGCATAATAGAGAGAGCCCTCTCTGAGTCCAGGAAGGCTAGGTCCTAGGGCTCCAAAGTTGGTTTTATGTTATCCTATCATTTGGCTTGCCAATCTGCCAAATCATGGGACACTAACACCTGGACATGGTTGGATAGGCGGGTTGCAGATGATTGACGGAAATAAGTCAAGAGTTCAGTACTAGGGTCATAATGAAGGGGAAGCTGGAAGTAAGACAAGAAAGCTCAGGCAATAGTCACAAAGGTGGTATGAGAGGAAGGGGCCTGATCAACATACCACTTAGAAGCTTCACCTGTAAGCGTACATTAGAACAAACGAAGATGGAAAGAGTCATCGGTAATGGAGTTAGACGAACACCACATATGGAAATATTGAACATGATTTGTAGGATCTTCTCCAACAAGGCCTTCAAACTTTGGGATGTCGCAAGCGAGCTTCGTTGGCATAGCAGGCCAACTAGCATCATGGTGTATGGGGTTGTTTATCAACTGGTCAAAATCGGGGAGGTTGAGGCCTGCCATGAAGGGGAGAAATGGTGCAGCCGGGGTAGTGTCCGTTGCGGTCCCACTAGTGGTATTCCCAGCATAAGGGCCGGGGTTACCACCAGTATTAGGTCCTCCATTATACATGGTGAGGGTGTTAGGGGGAGAACCGAAGGCGGAACAAGAAGGAGAACCCAAAGGACCAGAAGAAGAGTTAGTGTGTGGAATCGGTGGAGGACTAACTCGAATCCTACGCGGAGGAGTAAGTCTTCATACCGGAAACTGAGGATTAAGGCCAAGAAGTCTTCGAGATAAATGCCTTGGTGGCACAATGATGATGCCAAAAACACGACACAAAGGAAAAAGAGACCGAAAAGGGTAGCGAGGTGCAGGATCAACTGATTACAATGTCGAAACAAGGGTAGAGAGGTGCAAGATCAATTGATTTCAATGTTTTAGAGCCTTTGCTTGGTGGTGTTAACGAAGCCCTTTTTCACTTAGGGTGTGTGTGTGAAGTGTGTAAATTTTAATTTTTAAACCCAGACGTTTGTAGAGAAAAAGAAAAAGTGTGTTGTATAGCTGTAAATAAACCTACAAATGACAATATATAAGTCTGCAAAATAGAAAATACACAGCTAATAATGCAATAATCTAAACCCAAGGAGGTGGGTCTCTCAATAAATAGTCTATGGGTGAGTAAAAAACTAATCAAAACACACTAACAAACCAATAGATCTAAGGTCAGGAGGGGCAGGGATCTAAAGGAAAAAATCTACTAGGAAGTGGTGCAGAAAACATCAACAAACCAGAGGAAAAAAATGTTGTAAAAGGAGGTGGCTAAAGGATATCTCCTGGAGGGAAACAGAGTGAACCCTAGAGGAAAACAAAAAAAAAAGCTAAATGAGGTGATTTGGATGGACAACAAGATGATCTGAAGTGGATCTGAAGGTGAGTGAAAAATGGTTGAAGACTCTGAAATTTCAGACAACCTACAACAGCAAAAACTCTTCCATAAGAAGTGGAGGGTACTGAAGCCCTAGGGGGCTAGGTTCCCACTTAGTTGAGAAAAAAAACAAGTATAGGTCCAAAAAAAGTGGAGACGAAGGTCAGAAAACCCTGAACAGAGGCTCAGATAAACCCAGAAAGCCTTCAAAAAAAATCTTGCAAAAAATCCAGGTCACAATTTCTTACTTGTTTTTAGCAGAGGTCGTAGTTTTTGGGCTAATTCCCACTTCCTGAAGCTCTAGGTTGCACGTTTTGGGCCAAAAAGTGTGACATGCACTTCCTGCACTCTCGGTGGCAGATTTCAGAAAAAATTGTCATCTCAGCTACGGTTGATGTCTGTCACCTGCGCAATAGGTCTGAAAACACATGGAAGTTAGAATTTTTATCATTTTAGGGTTTTACAGGTTAAAAAAAACATCAAGAAAAGAAAAAACAAGAGGCTAAAGAGAAATACTAGGGTTTGAAGCAACTGGATATGCAAGGATTAGAAAAACGAAAATGGTCGTAATCGTAAACCGGTGTGGAGTCTCCAGTTGTTACTATGAATCTTAATTCCAAGTGTACGAAAAAAGACCACTTTAGCTATGCGTAACAAAAAAATATAACAACAAATATGGCTACCAATATCCTCAGATCCGCAGTTAGGTGATCAAGATAAATGCTGCAAAAATCTAGATCTATGCATTAGAAGACATTAAGCAGTAGAAAAAACATGATTTACTCCATGAATCCAATAGAAAATACAAGAATATGTTGAATGAATTTTGTATTAATGGCACATGGGAGGAAAACACAGAAGGGTGTTACCATTTCTGGTCAATGGGATGGGTTCTTGTAAGTGCTTAGCACTTCAGATTTAAAATTCCTCTCTCTTGATGGTGTAGAAAACCCAGACAAAAATGGTAGCAAAATATGACTATGATGGTGGATCAAAGTCAGACCAAAAGTATAGATCCAAGGTGATCTTTAACGTAGTAGTAAATGAAATGGAAAAACCTTCTATTTATAACAAAAATATTGAGTTAGTCTAGATATTGGTGCATGGTTAAAATATTATTAACCAAATCAAGATCCAACTTTTAAGATGTTACTATTATATTTGTTGGAGGGAAAAGAAATTTGACTTGGGTAAAATCAAAATTTCTTTAATAATAATAAATAAATAAACAGTTGTTGTCATTTTTAAGGATGTGGTTGATTAATAATCAAATAAATAATGATTTATTTAATTATTTAAGGAGGTGATTAAATCATATTAAATAATATTATTTAAATAAGGTTTAAATAATTATTCTTAGGAAATAATAAGATAAATAATGATTTATCTAATTAATTTCCTTGTTTTGGGTTAAATATAACCAGGAATATTAATTAAACTACTGTTTAACTAATTATTCCTTGAGGAAAATCAAACAAATGTAGATTTATTTAATATTTTCTCATGGGGTTTCATGTTTAAACCATAAACAACTTAATAAAGGTGGTTTACTAAGTTATTTTTCATAGTGAATGGAATTTTACTTAGGGTAAAATTTGTCTTATATGGTGTACTTGGGTCCATCTCGTAACAATAGGTTAGACGACCAAAAAATGGTGTAACACATAGGTATTTGAAAAAGGATTCTTAACTGCCCTTTGTCCTAGCTTGGTTTGGTTCCCAAACTTAATGTCAATTTCACCTCATACATAAACTTTAAAGATCCATTGACTACACTATATTTTCCCTATGATGTACCTAGATTCACTATCGAGATATCAATAACTTCATAGAATCCATTTCCCAATTGATTTGATAACCTCTCACTCCACCTATCCTACTTGATCATCTAACCCCAACCAAAACAAACAATAGACCTACACTTAACAACTAGCCTAAAATAAACTATCCAAAGCGAACAAGTTCACATCCTTCGCGTATAATAGAGAGAGCCCTCTCTGAGTCAAGGAAGGCTAGGTCCTAGGACTCCAAATATTGGTCTGATGTTACCCTGTCATTTGGTTTACCAATCTGCCAAATCATAGGACACTAACAGCTACCACGCAACTAGAAGGCAGTAGAAAATATTCAAGCATTGATAGACAGCTGTGCAGAAATAACTGAACCTCCCACAGAAGTTAAAGATGTTCACAAACTATAGAAGCATAAGAAACGCACTGGTCGGGAGATAAAACTAACGACGCAAATCGACGATTATGAAATTGATCAGGTCATCCTGGACCTGGGATCCAATGCGAATGTCCTGCCCAAACAGACATAGCAAAGGATGGGAGAACCTAAGCTGGAATGGTCTAATATACAGCTGCGCATGGCTAGCCAATAGAAGATCATACCATTGGGGATATTGTCAAAAATTATGGTAGATATCGCAGGGGTTAAGGTACACGCGGATTTTGAAGTAATTCAAATTGTGGAAGATGCAGACCCTTATCCTGCACTTCTGGGACTAGATTGGGCTATAGACATGGGAGGCATTATCAACTTGAAGAAAAGGAGCATGGTTTTTGAGAATGAGGGTACAAGAATGATAGTCCCTATAGACCCAGCAGAAGGAGAACGGTATATAGAACCCATGCGTGAATAAGATGACGTGGATCATATCTATAAACTAACCACCCAATATGAGGATTAGATTAACCCTACAGTTGATGGCATGCTTTGCTGGGAGAAAGACAATGAATGCCTCTATGAATTTGATGGGGAGATCAAAAATTGGCAGAATCAGTTACACTATGTATCTGTGCTACGATGTCTTAGGACCACGAAGATGTTTCAGTGTATCTCCTCAGAGGTAAGAGAGTTGCCTTACTTTGATGGTTCTGGTGGTACTAGGGATTTTTTGAGAACATTTGAAGCGAAAGTCGCAAGGGAGTGAAGAATGTGGGCGCTTAACATAGCCATGCGTGAAACCCCTACACAGTGGTGGGAAACCCATAAGGGGACGTTCTAGGATTGGGAGGAATGTCGCGAGATGATGATCCTAAGGTTTGAACCCCCTGGTTCACCTACGCGTGGAGACTTTCCTTGGCCAAGGAGACCCACGCAAGCACGTAGCCACATGGATGGAGGTGTTGTGCGAAAGGACCAAGGATGAGTGGGTCCATCTATTCATTCATGCCTTGGGGCCAATTTCCATTGCCTGGTATTTGGATGCGGAGCTACATCAGCGTACTCGCCATCGGGAGACTATGAAGGACGATTTTGTGGGGACCTTTGGGTTGATATGCAGAACTGAGGCATTAGACGAAGCCCTGCAGGACATAGATGCCCTAGTATTTGATGAATCACGCCCTTGTGTGGAGTACGGGGCATCAGCTTGGGATACGTAGATGTAGGATATTGTTAATTGTCACAACCTATCGATGGAAGGATGTGATGAAGACTTATGAAATATAAATATCCTAGAATCAAAGGGTGAACGTGCAGTTGCTGGACCCCCACTGCAGACCGTCGATGTGACGAAGTTTCTTAAGCTAAAGGAAGTCAACATTGGAACATAAGAACAACCTAAGCTATCTAATATTGGGGACTACTAGGATGATGATACCATTGGGAAAGTCGCTTAGCTTCTCATGGAGTACCAAGACTTGTTTCCTACGAAATTCTCAGAACTCAAGGGTATTACAGGGGACCTGGGGGTCATGCTCGTCACTTTAAAACCAGATGCGCACCCTATTAATCAACAACCTTACTGATTGAACCCAAAATATAAGCAGAGAGTCACGGAAGAAATTGATAAAATGATAGTCGCAGGTATCATCGAACTGGTAGAACAATCAGATTAGGTAAGCCCTATGGTGGCTCAACAGAAAAAGACTAAAGGAGAAACAAGAATCTGTGTTGACCTGCGCAAACTAAATGATGCCTGTGTACATGATCCCTTCCCTACACCATTATCTGATGTATTTCTCGATGGTGTGGGAGGGAAGGAAGCATACTAGTTCACTGAAAGGTTTTTAGGCTACCATCAGATCAGGATCGCACCTGAAGATCACAGAAAAAATACGTTCGCCACATAATGGGGATCCTTCCAATACAACATCATGCCGTTAGGGCTCAAGAATGTCCCTGCCATCTTTCATGGGTAGTGGTCGCAGTATTCAAGGAGTTAATCCACAAGTTCTTGGAGGTATACTTTGATGATTGGGCAATATTTGGGTTGGTAAAGAAGCATGTCTCGAACCTGCACATGATGTTGGATGCCTATAGAAAGTGCCAGATTTCCCTAAATATTAAGAAGTGAATATTCTGCGTACCTTTTGGGATCTTTGTTAGTGTCGGGGTCCTGTTATTTGGAAGATTGGCATACGAAGTGACAAGGCAACATCAAAACCAATCTTTAGAGCTCTAGGACCTATCCTTCCTAGTCTCATAGAGGGATCTCTCGATTGTTTGCAAAGATATGACTTGTTTTCTTGTAAAGGGTTGATTTTAGGCTAGTTATGAAGTGCAAGTTTGTTTGATTGTTTGGTTGAACATGATGATCTAGGCAGCATAGATAGAAAAGGGGAAATCTCTAAGTCATTGGGAAATGGAGTCAAATAGAAGTCATGACAAGTCAATCAATAGATCAGAGGTATCAAAGGGAAAATCTAACTTGGCTAGTGGATCTTCACGGGTTTGCAGGTGGAATGAAATGGACATCAAGGATTTAGAATGAAAAGTAGAACTAAGGGCAATTAAGAATCCTTAATTATATGTACTTCTCAACAAAGGGACTTAAAACATTATCTGAACATGAAGAGACATTCAATAGATAGGGCTAACCATAAATTATACAAACCACACTTCAATAAATAATAATTTCAAGACAAAATTCTCCAATGAAATATAGAAGGCGAGAAACTCATTTAACTTCTAGTGATTTCACCTTCAAGGATTAGAAAACATTCAATATTCACAAATAACTACATTCATAGAAGAGGGAATGCCTAAAAATCTTTGATTACAGCTATAAATACCTTCAAAATAATTATTTAAGCAAGTACAAAGGGTATGATCGGAACAAAACCTCTTTGGCAGAATTAAGCAATGGTGCTTTGAAGGGATACCTTAGAAACCGTTTTTAAGTGGCAGCAAGTAAGCAGGGAAACCCATAAATCATTCTTGAGACCAACTGTATTGAAGTATTTAAGAAATAAACAAGCATAAGGGTTCTAGAGAGCAATTAGGAATTCTCTAGAATATCTTAGCAGAAGAAAATATTAAGACAGTGAAGAGTAAACAGAACTAAGGTGCTTTCAGAAGACATTTCTTAGCCTAAAATTTTTACTCTACTGCAACAGAGAATGGTGAAACATAATGGAACAAGAAATAACAATAATAGATTTAGAGTACTTCACTAACATCCAAGCTTAGGGATCCAATGACAAAGCCTTCCTCATCAAAAAATAGGTCAAGACATCTACAAGTTCCAAAAAATCAATTTCCTTCAACTTCCAAGAGACTATGTATTACTTCAAAGAGTCATCAAATGCCAATATTACAATGAGTTCAAATGCAGTATTTATGCTGCAAATGAGGAGGTGGAACTGATCTAGGGTTCAAGTGTTATTAATTACAGAGGAGGAATGGTCTTGTAGGGGGTAGATGGGACCGAGGTTTGGAAAATGAGGGCTTAGGGAGAGTGAGTAGTCGCAGGCCTCGGGTTTTATGAAGAAAGGGGCTAGGGGCTTAAGCCTAAAAAGGGCTTAAAGCCTACTTTCTGTTGGGGTTCCCATGTTTTGGCCAGGTTGACAAGCCCAAAAGATGAGACAACATAGAACCACTTTCAGACCTTAGGATCTAGCCCTCCTAGGTCTAGAGGGGGATCTCTCTATATGAGTCAAAGTGTATGTCTTTGAAGCTCTAGGTTGTGATTTTAGGCTAGTTATAGGCTCAGGGTTGTTTGTTTGATTGTTTATGTTTGGTTGTTGGGAATCAGGAAAGGAAGGTCCAATATAAGACAAGGATGAGCAAAGAGGAAATTTAGGCAAAGGTAGATAACTCAGAGAACATCAAGGCCATTGGGATATGGAGTCAAGAAAGGATTTATTTGTAATCAATGTGCATGCTTTCAGTTGGGCTAGTCATCTAGATCATTTGGATCTTGCAAATGATTGGTGAAATGGAACATTAAGGACTAAAAATGGATAAAGGAGAACCAACCAACTCTGTCTATAGATCAGGCCAGAGGTCATTTAACTCCAGGCCTGCTTGGAAAAAATTAGAAGCAGTACGAGGGATCTTAGCAAGGCTTAATCGGGATGAGAAGATTCTAGTGAGGCAGAGACAGGGTTCTAGACCTCCCAGTGTTCTCAACTCATCCAACTAAATCCTAACAAGAACGTATAAACATAGATTTCATTAATTCATACATCAGAGAGCAGGCAATAACATCCACTACACTGGTTAAATCAATTGAAATCAATATTTAGATACACATATAAGAAGAAAACATAAAGGGTTGGTAGAGCAGCAACATAAGGTACCTATCAAGGGTAAATCTTATGCCAAACTTCTGATGCGAGCCAGTAGAAATGGAATGAAACGAAATCAAACACAGAGATAAGAAAACATCACCAGCTGCTTTAGATCAGGATCCAAAGAAATATGCTTGTCATATTAAAAAAAACACCAATCAGGTACATCATAGCCCATAGCTTGAACATTCAGTCTGAATACATCAAAATTCAACCTATCTTACAATATTACACAGAGAACTTGTCTCTAAAGGAAATGCTTGCGTTTCACTGATATCTCATCAACAACCAACCACCTTTACAATATTTTCCTTCTGTGTTTTATAGCAGAGGATGAACAGAAGATCGACTGAGGGGGTAGGTGAACACTAAGTGTAACATTAAACACAAAAATGAATGCAGGGCCGAAACCCATTCTGTTTGACTGCTGCGTATTTAATCTTTGTCACCTCCCTTGCGAAAGAGTGATCTTATCCGGATATGATCTTGACATCTTTTGGATGTAGTACTCCTGATGCTTTTGAACAAAAATAAAATAAACTACTGAGAAGTCTGTCATATAAATGCTCTGGTGGTTTTGAACTTCTGTTAGGGTGGAAATTCCTTCAGGGACATTGTGCATAATGAAAGCTGTATGGGCGCCCTGTACTTGATGAAGAAAAACATTCTGCCGATGAATAAACCCTGATACTACCTTTTACTTGTGCTCAGGATCCTTTGATCGATCCTGGGGGTCTTCTAATTTGTACTTTTGCCTTCTAAACCACTGATTTAAGGCTCAAGATCTTCATTAGCATGCCTTAATCTCCTTTGCTTTGTACTGAAATACTTTGTCGCTTCATTGTTGCTTCTAACAGGTTAGGTTGAGCTTTAATGGCACAGGAAGGTTTTTCACAGAGTATTAAACCATGCTTTTTCAATGAAAGTCCTGCCTTTACCTTGCCGGGTCTCTGTTCATAAATTCGGCCGCTGTAAATGATCTTCTTCGATTTCTCTTCCATTGTGACGGAGATTGTGTGTCATGGCAGCCATTAACCACCGATAACCCTGCGAAACATGAAACCTACAAAGAAAACAATGGATGGGGTGGTGGATGATGTGGGAGATGTACATTTTCACGCAGATGATGAGATGGAGGGAAAAATTTGCAAAGAAATGGTGAAGGGATGCTCTGGTGGAGGGTGGCGGGCTGCAGAACGGAAGAATGAATGAAAAACATTAAAAAACATGACAATGAACCAATTATACGCAATGGAATGGGAGTATGTACGGCGGGCACACGTGGAGATGACGTGGCGGGACCAGGGATGGTGGAAAAGTCAGCGGCGGGCGAATCAAATCTGGACCGTTGATCGTGGCGGAGATCAACGGCGGAGGACGGCGGAAGGCGGGCTAGGACATGGAATATCGCGTGCACAACTGTATTAAATGTAGTGCATCTTGGGCTGGCGATGGCCGTTGGATGGCCCGTCCCAGATTGGATGGTCTACAGCGATTTCGCTGGGCATCCGTGTCCGAAAGATAATGCGCGGGGGATGGAGTTAATGGGCGGGATTGGCGGTTTTGAAATCGTACAGGAGGACAGGTGGCGACAGCTGTATGGAATCGCTAGGTGCTCGGGGAAAACCACCGACCATGCATAGGCGGTGCGGAATAAACCAGCGGGTTTGGAACAGTGAACTACAGGGGGGACCACCGTATCGGGTGGGTTCCACGCCGTTAGATCTGGAACAGATCAACGATGGAAAATGCGCCCGATGTGCTTTGGCTATGAACCGTTGATCTGCGGATTGAAATGGATGGTGGAGATGCACTACGGGGGAACAAGGTGTACGACCATGATAATTTTGGAGCGACCCCCCGCAGTGAATAACAGCCGTTGGATCTGGCGGGAAAACGAACAGTGGGGATGCAAGCGGGGGACCAATGGGTTAATAAAAAATATATAAAACTTTATAATAAAGTTCCATGCAGCGTATGGTCGGGAAAAAGGTTAACAACGGGAACTTCATAATATAAAGTTTTATTACAAAGTTCATGATATAATATGTAACGGGAAAGGAAAGAGGCGGGGATTTATAATAAGGTAGGAAAGTGGGTTTTAAAGCCATTTTAAATGAAATTAAAGGCTAGATGAGGTAACGATGGGGAGATGGAGGGGAATTTGGGAAAATAAAGGGTGTGGGGATTTTAAGAGGGGATTTAGGGGGGTGATGGAGGGAAATAGAGGAGAACAGAGGCATTTTAACAGAAGGAGGAGAGAGGGGAGAAAGGGACATTTTGTAGAGGTGCAAGGAGTAACAGTAGGCCCTTTTGGAATGGATCAGCAGATAGGATTTGTATTAGGCATAGCACTTAGAGACTTCAAGGAGGATGGATTTTCAGGGGAAAGGCATTCCTTGAAGGCTCCACAATAATCTAGCCCCCAGCTTGCTTGTCAAGAATTTCATAGGGGGGCTAACAGTGGCTCCACATGGGGATGGCTTCTTCTTGAAGGAGTCAAGAAACCAGAGATGATCTTTGGAGTAGGCCAGATGCCTGCTGCTTGGCACATCCCTTCTTTCTTCAATTTTTAGCTGCCACAATATGATAGAAACATCAGCAGAAATATTTCCCAACCAATCTACCTACCCAAACTACAGTCCTAACATTTCCCTTTGGGTGCATTTGAGCTAGCAGACCCTTTACATTTTATTTTCAAAACAAAAACAAACCTATCCTAAATCTATCCTTATTGCTCCATGAGACCAGATTAAACAATTGGCCTCATATGCTTCTCTACCAAATCTAACATCTGCTGGGATTAAACTGTCCAACAGATTTCTTCTCCTACATTCTAAGATAGGAAATTGAAAAACAATCAAGCCAGGATTATACTGTCTAACTTGCTGGAGTGAAGACTTGTGGAAAACTGAGAACAAAATTGTGAAGGCATGAAATCTGCGATTTTGAAATATCCTTCTTTTCTATGACTCAGGTTTTGAGCAAATTAGAGTCACCTCCTTTCCTTCCCTTTCAACTCTGGTTTTAGGCATGTTAGAGCTGATTCTTCCTTTTCCTTTGCTGGTCCAGATTTTGAGCATATTAGGACCAACTATTCTGCTCCCTTTGGCTCAGATTTTGATCATGTTTGAGCCACTCTTTTTGCCTTTCGGAGGTTCAAGTTTTGAACATGTCTGAACCTCTCTCTCTCTCTCTCTTTTTGAAATGAAATAAAACTGCAATGATATATACAATGGAAATGGAACTGGAAATGAAAATTAGCAGAAGTAGTGTTTGAGCATCCTTCCATTGACAGGACCCCCAAACAGCTCTGTACCATCAAGTTCTTGTAAGAAAAATGCATTAGGACCCACAGTGGATTGGATGATATATGGACCTTGCCACAAGCTGTCAAACTTGCCATGTTTGCTTCTTTCTTCCCTTCTTGAATCCCATTTCAGAACCTTGTCCCCAACTTTTAAATCTGAAGCTTTAGCTCTTTTTTCAAACTGCCTCTTTATGATGTCCTGAACTTTCACCGCTCTATTGTAAACCTGCTCCCTTGTTTGTTGTAGATGGATAGTTTCATTGATTCTCCTCACCATACTATTTTCCTCTGTCTGGATCTCTTGAACAAGCTTAATCACTGGTACTCCTAGGCTAGTAGGAAAAACTGCTTCTGTTCCATAAACCAACTGGAATGGTGACATGCTAATAGATTTCTTCGTGGTGAGCCTGTTAGCCCACAAAGCATGTACCAAATTTTTGTGCCATGACTTTTTGTTCTCTTCTAGCAGCTTCTTGATGATTGTAACCAGGCTTTTATTTGATGATTCAGCTAAGCCATTACCCTGGGGGTAATAGGTAGTTGAATGACCAAGTACTATTCCATACCTACGACAGAAATCAACCATTCTCTTGGATCTGAAAGCAGCAGCATTGTCAGTGATTATTTTCCTTGGACAACCAAACCGAGATAGGATGAAGTCTTCTAGGAACCTAATGATGACAGAATCAGTGGCATTCCTAGTGGGTATGGCTTCTATCCATTTGGTGAAGTAATCCGTAGCAGTCAGGATCCATCTGTGTTGTCCAGAAGATGAGGGGTGAATTTCCCCAATGAAGTCTAGGCCCCATTGCATGAAGGGACCTTCTACGGTGATAGGTTTTAAAGGGAGGGGGAGGAGATTTTTTCTGCCCTCAAAGATTTGACATTTATGACAGGCAGTTACCATTTTATGGACATCATTGAAGAGAGTGGGCCAGTAATAGCCAACTCTGAGTATCTTGTTTGCAGTGGCTTTCCAACTCAGGTGGCCTCCACACTCCCCATCATGAAATTCTTGTTTGATTCTTTTAGCTTCAGTTTCAGACAAACATTTCAGTAAGCGGCCATTTGGATTTTTCCAATATAGGTTTTCATTGAGGATGCAGTAATTTATAGCTTTAATTTTTATGAATCTGGCCTTAGTTTTGGACAGTTCTGGAGGGGCATTGATATTGGTGAGCACATAAAGGATATCCGAGTACCAAGGAGAGTTCTGAAACTGCTTCTCAACAGATGGATGGGGAAATCCTTCCTGCTCATCTAAGGCATTTATCATGTTAATGTCGAGGGCCTGCAAGTTTGATTCAGCCATTAACTAGGCCAGACCTTGACCTTTTATCAGCTTGGTGGGTTTTATTTGAAGGTCGTATTCCAAGATTGTAGCAATCCATTTGCCCCTTTTCCCATCAGGGTCCTGGGACAAGATATATTTAACCACTATATTTGGCACATAAGAAATGGTGTGAGAATGCAGAATGTACACCCTAAAGTCTTTTAAGGCCTTTACCAGGGCATAGGCCTGCTTTTCCATAATAATGTACTTTAAGGGTGCATCACTTAAGGCTTTGCTGAAGAAGGCAATTGGTTGTTCGTTACCTTATGAATTATTTTGCAGCAAGACTGCGGCTATTGTATGCTGGGAGGCAAATGAAAAGATCAAAAAATATTTTGAGAAGTCTGGGCTGATAAGGATAGGGGCCTGGGTGAGTGCAAGTTTTACTGACTCAAAAGATTTCTTGGCTTCGACAGTCCACTTGATTCCTGCACCTTTCTTTAGCATGTCAGTCATTTTCCTAAGGTGCTCAGCAAGATTGGGGATGAATCTCCTAAGGAAATTGATCTTCCCTATGAAGGATTGTAACTCCTTGATGTTTCTCGGATGTGTAATTTGAAGTATTCCCTCAACCCTCTGTGGGTCTATCATGATTCCTTTCTCAGATATAATGTGGCCAAGAAGTTTACCTTCTTGTAGCCCAAACATAGTTTTCTTAGGATTTAAGGACAGACCATACCTTCTACATTTTTCAAATACTTTCCTCAGATGTTTCAGGTGTTCTTCTTCAGTTTTAGAGAAGATATTCAAGTCATCCAAGTAGATAACTATGAAGTATCCTATCTCATCTGAGAAAGATATATCCATCGCTCTCTGGAAAATAGCTCCAGCATTCATCAGTCCAAAGGACATTTTCGCATACATGAAGGTGCCCCATGGAGTGGTAAAAGCTGTTTTGAGTTGATCTTCTAGGAGTACAAGAACTTGATTGTATCCTGAAAAACCATCAAGAAGGGAGATTCTCTTAGAGCCCACTACCCTCTGTAGGATATGTTCCATTCTAGGCAAAGGGTAGTTGTCTTTCAGGGAGGCTCTGTTGAGGTTTCTGAAGTCTATGCATAGTCTGATCTCCCCTGTTTTCTTTCTTACAGCCACTAAGTTTGACACCCAATCAGAAAACCTTACAGGGACTATAATGCCTGCATCATACATTTTTTTAATCTATTTCTCTATTGCAGGCAATTGTTTTGGATTGATCCTACGAAGTTTTTGTCTGAAAGGCTTCTGATTTTTCTTCAGGGGTATCTTGTGTTGTATGATGTTGGTGTCGTAGGCCTTTAGGTCTTCATAGCTCCATGCAAACACATCAATGAATTCCTTAAACAGGTCAATGCATTTATTCTTCATGTCTGCAGGTATAGACTTAGCCAATTTAATCATCTTGGGCTTATCTTCAGCACCTATGTTGCATTCTTCTACATCTGAGTCTGCATGTTCTATAGTGGGCTTTTTTGCTACATCATCAAAGTCAAAAAGGTCCTCTAGGGGTGCCAGGCCTCTGGGTATGTTCTTATCTTTGGCCTGCAACACCTCCATTTCCTCATTTTCCGCGTTTTCACATCTTATGGTTGGACTTCCAGTTTCCTCAGAAAGGGTGTTTATTTCTATGTTACAGGGTATTTCTTGTTCATCTGGGGGATCCTCACTCGGGCAGCTGTCATTAGATTTAGAGTTGGAATCAGAAAATTCAAACACATTTCTGCCCACCAGAAAATATTCGATCTGTTTATCTCCTTCAAAGACCTGCTAGTATCTTTCGTTGTCTGGCACTGCAGGTCTGAATTTGGTTTGGATGATGATTTTTTGGTCAAGGGGAGTCTTAGGATATGAACTAGCCAGGCAGGCTAATCCGTTAGCAATAACGTTTTGATTCCTGGGAACAAACAATAACTCATATTCCACAAAGGTTTTCAATAAGTCCATAGTGTCATTCCTATATGCTCTTAACCTGGGGTGTTTTGCTATGTATTCACCATTCACCTGTTTGATAACTAACTCTGAGTCTCCTCTCACAGCTATCCTATGGGCTCCTAATTTTTTCAATAGGTTTAGACCCAGGATGAGGGCCTCATATTCTGCAATATTATTTGTGCATTTAAAATGCAGATTCACAGCATGGCTCTCTGCGTGGGCATTTTCTGTGTTACGTAGCCACAACCCTGCTCCAGCATTTTGCCTAGTACAAGACCCATCGAAGTTCATTTCCCACAGGGGCTTGCCATTATGTTGCGTTGGGGAGTCTGTAATAGGTTGTGGGTTGTCTTGTTCTTTACGTGGTATGTTAGTTTGCAGGGTGTGACTAATAGTTAGACTGCATTGTGTTCCTGGTTCACTCTGAGTTTCGTTTTCAGTATCCTGCCCATGGTTTTATTCATCGTATTCTTCTAGGGTTGCCATTATGCTAAGGTCCATGGGCTCTGTGTCCTTGCTTGTATTTCTGCATTCGGACTCTGGCTCTCCTAAGGATTGGTCGTTATAAAGAATGAAAGAATCCAGGTCTTTGTGTACAGATTACAATGGTGAATTTTCAGGCTTCTCGGGGCTACTGACTAGGAATTTCATCTGGGACTCTCTATACAGTCTTCTCAGTTGGCCAAATAGAGGGATAGTGGCATATGAGCCATCCATCTACATTGTTCCTTGCAGTTTGGCTCCCCATGATCTTGACAATAGCATGCCATACTTGGGTGGCACATCTGCCACCACCACATCCATGACCATACATTTAGCTGGGATCTGGGTCAAACTCACACATAAGTCTTTGATTAGGCCTAGACATTTTACTCCGCTAGAGTCAAACGAATATAGATCTTTGTAAGGTCGTGTTATCTCTAGGCCTAGCTTTTCCATCACTACCTTAGGCATTAAATTGTGTGATGCTCCAGAATCATGCATGGCATTGTGGAGTATTTTGTCATGAACGTTGAGACTGATATAAAAAGGTGGAACTACCCCTTCCTGAAACTTTACCTCAATCTTTGGACCAAAAAGGAGGGAAGGTTGATCATCATTCAAATTTACAGTGTCATTGTTTTCCCCCAAATTCAATACCTTCAAAATTTGGCCTTTATATACATCCTGAGTGGCCAGCTCAGATAATGGTACAGAGATTTTGATTTTTGCAATCTCACTCTCTAAATTGAAAGTGGACTGTGTCTTTGGAGCGCTCAACTCTATTTTATTTGCTACTGCCTTAGTAGCCGAATCAATTTGGGATTTCTCACTATGTACAGGGTCAGAAATCATTTTATCAGGAGCACTAACTGTAGTGCTAGTGCTGCTAGTGGGCTCACCTTGTTTTTCATTCTTCTGGTTGTCTTTTTCTTTGTTTCTTCCAGAACTTTCAGCTGCTGTTTTATTGCTGTCAGCAGATGCTTTAGAAGATCTGTCAGGCCTTTTCTTGATGGTGATCTCAGGAGCTTTGGTTTTGGAAGTATCTTGGCTCTTTTTTCTCCTAAGTTCATATTGTTCTCTGACCTGCATCATGGAATTTTCAAATCCTAACCTGTAATCTTAGGTTTCTAACCTTTCCTCATCCCAGTATGAAGGTGAGGGCTGATCTTCCCCTGAATCATAGTTAAGGACTGAGTCTTCTGTTTCGAACATGTTTATTCCATTCCCTTCAGACTCTTCTATGGTTCCCTCGTCTTCATCTAAATTTTTTTCTTGAAATGGGGGAATAACTTGCTGATCTGACTCTCTTTGTCTGTTGTGAGCAGCATTTTTTCTTCTAACGTTCTGGTTCTGGTTTTGGCTTCTGTTTTGGGCAACCATCCTTTTTATCATTTGTTGTAGCTCTTCCACATTTTTAGACATTCTATCATATTTGGGATCAGATGTGGAAGCTACATTGTCATCCCTGTATGTCACCCTTTTCTCAGATTTTAATCTTGCCCTTTTCTCCATCAAGTTTGCTTCTATGGCTATGGCTCCTTTCTGCATGTCTTCCAATGTGTTATACTCTTTATCTCTAAGTTCGTAGGCCATGTCAGCATCAAATCCATTAGGATATTTAGCCAGGGCCATCCCTTGTGGAGGTTTCATGTGTGGGGGAAGAGCATTGTAAATGCTGTTGAATCTAGTGGTGTAATCATGGACGATCTCTCCAGCGTTCCTCTTAAGGGACATGTAATCTGCTAGGAGCTGGCGAGGGTTTTCTCTGACCTCCCATTTGTCTATGAAGTTCTGATATAACGCGGGGAGATCTTGGATACTGCCAGGAGGTAAAATTTTAAACCATTTCTTTACATCACCCCCTAAGCTTTGGGCAAAGATTCTCATTTTGATTGTTTCATCATCAATTTCCATATAGTCGAAAGAATCCTCCATCTTATCTACATGTTGCTGAGCTGTGATGGATTCTTTAGTAGTGAAGTGTGGGATTTTTGACTGATAATCATTGGGTAGGGGTAACAAGGGCTGAGGTAAGACCAGTGGTGCATACCAAGCTACCATGATAGTGTTTTGATGAGGTATAGGGTTGGATTGAGTAGCTGGTATTTGGATGACAGGGATATTAGGACCAGCAGAAGTCCGTTGAGAAGATCTAGGGTGGGAGAGCCCCAAGTTTTGAAGGAAGTGAATATCAGGTGGTGTAGATGGAGGGGTTCCTCTATCCCTAGTGTGTGGACCACTATGAGATGGTGCACTGTGAGGCTCAAGGTCTGGTTGGTCTAGATAATTGAATGACCTAGTTCTTGGTAACCTATTGGGTATGTCTAGGTCAGGGAGAAAATGTGATAGAGCTGCTAGGTCTTCTGGTGCAGAATTAGCTCTATGAATGTGACTGGAAATAGTTGGTCTTTTAGGTGTAGGAGCTCCTTTGAGGATACTCTCCGGATTGTCAACTATTTCAGGTGGGTCAGGGTTGGGATAACCTCTTGTGTTAATGGTTATGAAAGCTAGAATTCTATCTCCTAGCCAAGCAGCTTAACCCTACTTGTTGCTTCTACTGTGGTTGATTTTTGTCTCAGGGGCTGGTCTCCCAGTGGAGTCTATTGTGAAACCAAGATAATCAGCAGGCCTACTGATCACCAGTGGAGTCTTTTCGTTTAGGAACAATGGAGTCGCCAGGTGGAGGGTTCTAGGGTGTATCTAAGGGGTCACACTGTCCACCACAGTGCTCAGGCACTATCACCTTTCAAGAATCTCCTCAAAAACAGCAAACTCCAACCAGAGATTGACTGGGAGGGCATTTACCAGATATGTCACCTCCGAAGAGGGTGAGATCCGGAGGCTACCTCGCCCTTTCTAAGAGTACGGTGGATATTCAATAATGGAGATTGATTCAAGAAAGGAGTGACTTACTATCAACCTAACCAGAGTTCTAAGTTTCTGAAATTGTTGATGTAGTGAGATGAAGATTATTCAGAACATCCCCAGTGGAGTTGCCATTATGTTGGGGTTCCCATGTTTTGGCCAGGTTGACAAGACCAAAAGATGAGACAACATAAAACCACTTTCAGACCTTAGGATATAGCCCTCCTAGGTCCAGAGGGGGATCTCTCTATATGAGTCAAAGTGTATGTCTTTGAAGCTCTAGGTTGTGATTTTAGGCTAGTTATAGGCTCAGGGTTGTTTGTTTATTTGTTTATGTTTGGTTGTTGGGAATCAGGAAAGGAAGGTCCAATATAAGACAAGGATGAGCAAAGAGGAAATTTAGGCAAAGGTAGATAACTTAGAGAACATCAAGGCCATTGGGCTATGGAGTCAAGAAAGGATTTATTTGTAATCAATGTGCATGCTTTCAGTTGGGCTAGTCATCTAGATCATTTGGATCTTGCAAATGATTGGTGAAATGGAACATTAAGGACTGAAAATGGATAAAGGAGAACCAACCAACTCTGTCTATAGATCAGGCCAGAGGTCATTTAACTCCAGGCCTGCTTGGAAAAAATTAGAGGCAGTACGAGGGATCTTAGCAAGGCTTAATTCCTGGATGAGAAGATCCTAGTGAGGCAGAGACAGGGTTCTAGACCTCCCAGTGTTCTCGACTCATCCAACTAAATCCTAGCAAGAACATCTAAACATAGATTTCATTAATTCATACATCAGAGAGCAGGCAATAAATTCCACTACACTGTTAAATCAATTGAAATCAACATTCAGATACACATATAAGTAAAAAACATAAAAGGCTGGGAGAGCAGCAACATAAGGTACCTATCAAGGGTAAATCTTATGCCAAAACTCGATGCTAGCCAAGAGAAATGAATGACAAATGAAATCAAACACGTAGATACAGAAACATCACTGCTCGAGATCAATCCAAAGAAATATGCTTGTCATATTAAAAACAGCACCAATCAGGTACATCATAGCCCATAGCTTGAACATTCAGTCTGAATACATCAAAACTCAGCCTATCTTACAATATTACACAGAGAACTTGTCTCTAAAGGAAATTCTTGCGTTTCACTGATATCTCATCAACAACCAACCACCTTTACAATATTTTCCTTCTGTGTTTATAGCATAGGATGAACAAAAGATCGACTGAGGGGGTAGGTGAAAACTAAGTGTAACATTAAACAAAAAAATGAATGCAGGGCCGAAACCCATTTTGTTTGACTGTTGTGTATTTAATCTCTGTCACCTCCCTTGCGAAAGAGTGATCTTCTCCGGATATGATCTTGACATCTTTTGGCTGTAGTAATCCTGATGCTTTTGAACAATAATAAAATAATTTACTGAGAAGTATATCATATAAATGCTCTAGCGGTTTTGAACTTCTGTTAGGGTGGAAATTCCTTCAGGAACATTGTGCATAATGAAAGCTGTATGGGCGCCCTATACTTGATGAAGAAAAACATTCTGCCGATGAATAAACCCTGATACTACATTTTACTTGCGCTCAGGATCCTTTGATTGATCCTGGGGGTCTTCTAATTTGTACTTTTGCCTTCTAAACCACTGATTTAAGGCTCAATATCTTCATTAGCATGCCTTAATCTCCTTTTCTTTGTACTGAAATCCTTTGTCGCTTCATTGTTGCTTCTGACAGGTTAGCTCGAGCTTTAATGGCACAGGAAGGTTTTTCACATAGTATTAAACCCTGCTTTTTCAATGAAAGTCCTGCCTTCAGAATAGATATGCAGATGTAAACTCAACCCAGAACATTCATTAATCAAATATCATACGCTACTTCTGTTTACTGAAACCGTGTGTATACGCGCTTCCCTTCTTACCAACCTGCGTATGCCTCTGTGCATAACATGGAGTGCATACGCTACTTCTCTTTTCTAAAGTCGCGTGTGTACGCACTTATATGTGTAGAAACCTGCGTATACTTCTGAGAACACTGATTTTTCAGAATGTGATCAGACTCAGGTTCAGATCTGAAATCAGATTTATGTTTAGACAATCTATCAATCATGCAGAAATGTTTAGACAGTCATTCTTCCTTCATTGAATCATCAACCAACAACCAACAACTTGATCTTTCATCAACTTAATCAGCAGCATAATCATTATTCAAACAACTCAGATCTATATGAATACATCATTGATAGATAGCAGCAAAATAGATTAAACATTTCATTCCACATACTTCAAAAAAAACCTAGATTCCATACACGCTTTTACTTCACTGAACCCGTGTATATACGCACTTTAATAAAGACAAACTTGCGTATACATCTACACACATTTTAGAGTTGAATTCATCTTCCATACGCGCTTTTGCTGAAGACAACCCGCGTATATACGCACTTTCTCTGCCACGAACCTGCGTATAGATCTACAGACATTATAGGGCAGCGAAATTCTTCAGACCAGATAAATAGCTCAGATATTACCCTTTAATTCGGCAAAGATTTTCTAGATCACAGATCTAAACATTCCATAAACAGATCTAGAAAATACATAGACATTTCAGATCTAGAGATCCCTCTTCATCATTTTCTTCATAGGTGCATTATGAATTCAGATCTATCAGCAAACTATTACCCATTCCATGAAGATATACTTCAGATTGAAGTATTCATTAAAACCCAGACCCATGCACACCCTTGCACTATGATCTTCTTCTCCTTATATAGATTTAGCCTTTGTCAATACCATGAGTCAAAACCACTCAACTGCTGATGGTATTCCTGGATGGGTTCAAATAGATAATCAAGCGCTCAATACTTTGGGTCAATACCATGGTAATGTCCCCTGGTTTCCTAAATTTAGAGCACAAATGGGCATACGCTACTTGTCACGTACATTTCTGCGTACATATGCAACTTATCCTTAACAAACCCGCGTATGCCTTGTGACATACCTTGTTCAACATTATTCTGGCACTTTCTGAGCTACTTTTGAACTGATCTGTAGATACATCAGATTTACATCATTAACAACTCATCAAGTCAGTTTTCATCAAGGACAACTTCATCAGGAAGGTTCCATCAAAGTCAACACATTGTATCACATTGCCAACAATCTCCCCCTTAACTCATCATGTAGGTTTCCATCAAGGACAACTTCATCAAGTGGGTTGTCATCAACTTTATCAAGTAGGTTGTCATCAAGGAAAACACTCTGCATCATATTGCCAACACAATCTCCTAATCTATTCTTCTTGACAAGTTAAGTTTGAAATAATTTCATTAATCAATGTATCTACTATCTTATTAACATAAATTTAAAGCATGTTAAACTATGATTAGGCTAGATGACTGAACAGGATATCATTTTGACTCAGTAGTGACACTTGGACTTGCTCACTTTCAGAAATTCTCTTTTTTGGGTATGGGGATGTACCTTTTTTGAATCTGCCCTTTTTTCTTTTCTTTTCTTTTATTGTTTTTGTGTTTTTCATATTTTTTTCTCAAATAGGTTATGTACAATGAATAAAAAATTTGAAGCTAAGAATCTTGACATAAGTAGTGCTTGAGCATCCTGCCATTAACAAGACCTCCAAACATATTTTCTCCATTCAGCTCTGCAGAAAGAATGCATTATGACCCCTAATGGAACGAATGATATAGGGCCCTTTCCACAGATTCTCAAACTTACCACATTTACCCTTCTCTTCTCTTCTGGAATCCCATTTTAGAACAATATTTCCAACTTGGAAATAATTTTCTTTAGTCCTTTTGTCAAATAATTTCTTGATGCTTTCTTGGACTGTGTGTGTTCTCTTGTACACTTCCTCTCTGGACTACTGTAAATGAATGGTATGATTTATCCTTCTCTACATATCATTTTCCTCAGATTGTACTTCTTGAAGGAGTTTCATGATTAGAACTCCTAGAGATGTTGGGAAGATTGCATCCATTCCATAAACCGGCTGATATGGAGACATATTTATTGATTTCTTGGTGGTTAATATATCAGCCCATAAAGCATGAATAAGCTTACCATGCCATGATTTCTAATTATGTTCCAAATTTGTTTTGATAATATTGATAAGGCTTTTGTTGAAGGATTCACCTAATCCATTTCCTTGAGGATAGTAGGCAGTGGAATGACCCAAGGTGATATGGTATTTATGGCAGAAGTCAACCATCCTTTTAGATTTGAAAGCAACAACATTATCTGTGATAATTTTTCTAGGACAACCAATCTGGATAGTATGTTGGTTTCAAGGAACTTGATAATGACAGAGTCAGTAGCATTCCTAGAAGGTATGCTTTTTATCCACTTGGTAAAATAATCAGTGGTAGCGAGGATCCACTTATGTTGGGCTGAAGAATATGGGTGAATTTCCCCAATGAAGTCTAAGCCCCATTGTTGAAAGGGAGTCTCAACATTGATGGGATGTAAGGGTAAAGGTAGGAGTTTTCTCTTGCCATAAAAAAATTGACACTTATGGAAAGATATGACAAGCTTCTGAGTATCTAGGAAAAGGGTGGGCCAATAATATCCAGATCTAAGGATTTTATTTGTTGTAGTATTCCAGTAAAGATGTCCTCCACATTCTCCCTCATGCAGCTCATGCATTATTTTTCCTGCATCAATCTCAAGCAGACATTTAAGCAATATTCCAAAATCATTTTTCCAATATAAAACCCCATCTAATATGCAATAATTTAAAGCCTTATTTTTTAGAAATCTAGCTTTAGCTTTAGACAGAGAAGGAGAGGCGATCAGATAAAGCAACACATATATGATATCAGCATACCAAGGTGAATTCACAAACATTTCTTCAATGTATGGAGTTGTGAATTATTCTGTTTCTTCAAAAATATCAACCATATTCATATCTAGTGCTTGGAAGTTTGACTCAGCCATGAGTTTTGATAATCTCTGCCCTTTGATTAGTTTGGTAGGCCTGATTTCTAAGTCATATTCTAAAATAACAGCAATCCATTTGCCCCTTTTACCATCAGGGTCTTGACTTAGAATATCCTTGACAACAGTATGTGGGACAAAAGCAATGATATGAGAATTTAAAATGTAGACCAGGAAGTATTTCAGTGCTTCTACCAAGGCTAAGGCTTGTTTCTCCATGATGTTATACTTGAGTGGAGCATCTCTTAAGGCCCTAATAAAAAAATTATATTGGTTGTTTTTCCCCATAGTGTTCTTTTGTAGTAATATTGCAACTATTGTATGTTCAAACGCAAAAGAAAAGATGTAGAAATCTTTGGCGAAATCAGGACTAATAAGAACTGGTGTTTGAGTAACAACTTGTTTCACTAGTTCAAATGACTGTTTAGCTTGTATTGTCCATTTAACACCTATCTCTTTCTTTAGCATGTTTGTGATATTTCTTAATAGCTCAACAAGGTTGGGGATGAACCTCCTTAAAAAATTTATCTTCCCAATGAAAGATTGCAATTATTTGAGGTTCTTAGGATGGCTGCTTTTCAATATACCATCAATCCTTTAAGGGTCTACTTTATTCCTTCTTCAGAAATTATGTGGCCAAGAAGCTTTACTTCTTGGAGACAAAAGAGTGTCTTTTTGGGATTCAAAGATAAGCCATATTTCCTAAATTTCTCAAAAAAATTTCTTAAATGAATCAAGTGTTCTTCATCAGTTTTGGAGAAGATAGTAATGTCATCAAGGTATATGATTATAAAATAGCCTATGTCTTCTGAGAAGGCTATGTCCATGGCCCTTTGGAAGGTGGCCCCTGCATTCATCAAACCGAATGGCATTTTGAAATACATGAATGTACCCCAAGGTGTAGTAAAAGTAGTTTTATGTTGGTCACTTGGGAGTACTAACACCTGATTGTAACCTGAGAACCCATCCAACAATGATATTCTTTTAGACCCAACCACCCTTTGGAGTATGTGATCATTTTTGGCAAGGGGTAGTTGTCTTTTAGGGAGGCTCTATTTATATTCCTAAAGTCAATGCAGAGCCTAATCTCCCCAGTCTTTTTCCTGACAGATACTAAGTTGGAAACCCATTCTGAATATCTGAGGGAAACTATGATCCTAGCATCATACATTTTCCTGAACTCTTTCTCAACTAAAGGCAATAAAACAGGGTTTATCCTTCTGAGTTTTTGTTTGAAAGGTTTCTAATTTTCCTCAAGAGGAATTTTGTGTTGAATGATGCTGGTATCATATCATTTCAGATCCTTGTATCCCCATGAAAACATATCTCCAAACTCTTTGAAAAGTTTTATGTATTGTTGCTTGATATGAGTTGGAAGAGTGCTGGATAGCTTGACCATTTTGGGTTCTGCTTGGATGCCTATGTTATGTTCTTCTATATTTTTTTCTATAGACTCCATTTTTGGTTCTTTGGCTACATCATTAAAATTGAAAAGCTGCTCTAATGGTGTAAGACCTCTTGGAATTGTATCATTTTTACATTGTAAAATTTCCAGGTCTTTTTGGTCTGTATTGTCAACTATTTCTGCTTTGAAAATATGTTCAAATTGGTTTATATCAGCACAAGAGGACAACTCTGTTTCAGGGATTTGTTCATTATTTAAACAATTTTCTTCGTGGCTAGTGTTTGAAGTTGGTATGGCAAAGTCATTTTTTGATTGCAGAAAATCATCAATGTGTTTGTCACCTTCAAATACTTGCCAGTAATATTCATTGTCAGGTATTGTAGGCCTGTTTTTCACCTTTATGTTGAATTTTTCATTTATCTATGGTATTTGGAAATTACTAGCAGCAAAGGCAAGTTCATTTTCTAGATGATTTTGAGCTCTTGGGATGAAAATGAGTTCATATTTCTCAAAAGTCTTTAGGAGATCAAGGGCAGCATTCCTATATTCTCTGAGTTTTGGATTTTTGACTGAATATTCCCCTTTAATTTTTCTAATGATTAGCTCAGTATCTCCCTAGACTGATATTTTCTTAGCTCCTAAATCTTTGAGCAAGTGTAGGCCAAGTAGGAGAGCTTCATATTCTGCAATATTGTTGGTGAATTGGAAATCAAGTTTATAAGAGTGTCCTTGATTTGTATTGTGTATCCATACACTAGCTCCAGAAACTTTTTTGCTACAAGAGCCATCAAATCTTAGTTCCCACAGTGTTTCTGTCTCATTTTCATTTCCTTTCTGCTGTTGAAGGGTGTTAAAGTTTGAACTGTTTTGTGCTTGAGTTGAGAACAAATTTGACTGTTCTATTGGACTAGATTATTCTTTGTTTTCCTTTTCTTGTTGGTTGATTTCATCTTAATTATATAAGATAAATGAATCTAAATCTGAATGAATGGAGTAAACAAGAGTGTTTTTAGGTCTATCTATGTTTCTCACCATGTATTTCATATGGGATTCCCTGTATAATCTTCTGGTTTGGTTAAATACTGGGATGGTGGCATAGGACAAGTCCATTTGAAGGCTCCCTTAAACTTTGGCTCCCCATGATCTGGATAAAAGCATGCCATAATTTGGGGGAATGTCAGCAACTACTATGTCCATCACTAGACTCTTAGCAGGAATTTGTGATAGGTTAGCCCATAAATCTTTGATTATGTTAGCCACCTATAGAATTTTTCATACCAAATGGTGGCTAAATGTTTTGGAGCCTTCAAGGAAAAAATTTTATCGCAAAAAAGTGTTGGTTTTTTAAGACTCTTAAAGGCCTCATGCCTCTGTCCAAATCTCCATTACTATTTCCATTTTATACTTAGAAAGTTCTGCTAATTCCAAATGAAAGACTGCTGCAAGACCTTCATTTTCCCCCTTCTCAAACCTTCATGTGCTCCCCTTTTTCTCCATTAAAATTCCCTTGTTTTTATAAATCCTCTTCTTCCATTTATGAAAACCACTTTTCCATTGTTAAAAACCCATTTTTTAACTATACCGAAACCCTTGAAACCCTTTGAAAACGTTGAAAAATCAATAAAAAATCATATTTTATATACAAGCTTTAGCCCCCTTGGGCTAAGTTTCTAAAAACCACTCCACCCACATGCCTCTGCCCTGGAACCACATGCTAAGTCCCTCACGACACTTATCACATTGAAAGATTCAAGAGCGCAGGTTTATGGCTGTTTTAAAAACTTGCGATGCAATCAACCTTTATATTGAAAAACCCCTAATCGCATCATTATTATATATATATATATACCGTGGGCCCACCCTCTGTACTTAAACCTTGTAAATATTTCATTCCCGATCGATCTTTTTCTTTGTAAAAAACCAAAACCCACTTTTCCAAAGTTCTGGTCTAAAAACCAAAATCACATGTTAATATTTTAATGGGTTGATTGAAAGACTGATCGCGCAATCGAAATCGGAGAAAATACAATGGGTTGATCAAAACGACCGCATCAAAATTTTGCGATGCGATTAAGTCCCTGTGCTATAACCCCCTCCCCTTCCACTTTCCATTCATATATCCTACTCCCGGGACCAAAGGGTTAGGTCCCAAAGCGCTTATCGCATCACATAAATCAAATGGTTTGATTGAGAAGCCCATCCCCGATCTTCCGATATGCGATTAGCCCCTCCTCTTTAACCCCCCCGGTCATATCATTCTCCATCTGCCCAAAGACCCTGAAATCAGGTGCCTAACCCTATTTTTTACGTTTTCCGCCCACGAAATATTAAAATTTTAAGTTATTTATCAAAAATTTGGTTGTTATTATTTCTCTAAGGTTTTATGCTGGTTAGAAATCTAAGCAATCTCCATCGTCGATCTGATCTTCAGATTCGACGGTGCGGAATCAATCAAGCCCGGTGGTCCCCGCAATCCATTAATTGATTGCAAAACCGCGTGGTATCTATCGCACTGCCTTTGGGCGAGGGTGATTTTTTCCCAATTGGCAGCGATTCCATACGCTGGCTGACACGCGTCCCGAGCACTGTTCCAAAAACCGCCGTCCATCGCACATTAAAGTTCAGACAAAGATGCCCAACGATATTGACCACAGCCGTCAGATCTGAACCCGCCCATCCAACGGCTATCACTCGTCGAAGATGCTCGATGTTTAAATGGGCTATGGTGCGGCGTTTAATCAACCTCCGCCATCGATCTGATCTGCAGATCGACGGCCCACATTCCATCGCCTTATTTATTTCGGTTGACTTTCAACCTCCGCTCCTGACCGTCGATCTCTGCACAATCGATGGCCCAGATTTAATCTTACTTTGCTCGTTCTACGATCTCTTCCATTTAAACTTGACCGTTAGATGATGCCATCCAACGACCATGCTTCCTTCACATATCCTCTGCAGCAATAAACCCACATACGCAGGATTTTATAATTGTTTTTCGTTTTTGCAGGGTTTGAATGATTTCATTAATATGTCTGAAGGAATTTTGAAGGGTCAGGGTGACGATCCTCCCGCCTTTATTTTACCACAGAAAATCAACTGTAGGGTTTTAATTTCACGTTTCATCGTGTTTTATCAAGCACAGATGCCATAAAAAGCTTTGCACGGCCTTGCACATCGACAAGACACTCTTTTATTTAAAAAAAAAAAAATAGTTAATGAGTATAAGTTTGAAGATAAAGCACAGCAGATGAAGATTGAAGACAGAATGGCGGGGATCACGGCTAAGAAAGATTATCAAAAGCCTAATTCACCCCAAATTAAACACAATTAAAGGGAAACCATAAGGGTTTAATTGACAAAAAGGTTTCCACTGCTTCAATTGAGGGGAATTGATTCCTCAACTACCATAAGAGCCACCTATTGCCTCAAACCTTTCAAACAGAGGCTGATGTTATTGAAGAAAATCAAATATTCACCTCCAGCGCAGCCAGGGAGTTACTTATGCAAAGAAACTTAATAAATAAAATATCTGTGGAGTTATTCCACATAGAACACAGAGGCTCAAAGTCAAAAAAAGCTCCCACTGAGCTTAATTCATAAATGTAAAATAGTTAGTACAGAGAACCACCTGTAAACTTCTTCATCGATCCCCTCAAAAGGCCAAGAAGTCCTGAATCTGTATTAATTTCCTTGAGGGATCTTTTATCAAATCCCACCTCCTCATCCCCCCCCCCCCCCCCCGAAACTCTTTGAAGTAAATACATAATCTGTTGAAGTTGAAGAACAAATTAAAGTCTTGGAGATCTTGATGATGTTGTTACATGCTTGTTCCTGAGAAGGCTCTATCATTGGATCCATGAGCTTGGCTGTTGGTGAAGTATTCTGAACTGTTTTATGTTTTTCCCCTGTTTTCATTATGTTCCATAATTTCTTACTACAGTAGGATAGAAAGTATTAGGCTAAGAAATGACTCCTGAAAGCACCTTAGACCTGTTCATCCTTCACTATTTTATGTTTTCTTCTGCTGAAGTATTTTAGAGGCTTTAATATTTCTCTTTAGTCTTCATGCTTGTTTATTTCCTTAATAGTATGAATAGTTGGTTTCAACATGATTTATGGTTCTCCCTGCTTTTCTGTTGCCACTTAAAAACTATTATTGAAGTCTCCCTTTGAAGTTCTTTGCTTATAGTGAATCAGAGAGGTCTGTTTGATCTTGCTGTTTGTCCTCACTTAAACAGTTGGCTTAAAGGTCGTTATAATTATGATCATAGATGTT
The DNA here is from genome assembly GCA_034641835.2 of Pinus albicaulis. Classification (NCBI taxonomy): domain Eukaryota; kingdom Viridiplantae; phylum Streptophyta; class Pinopsida; order Pinales; family Pinaceae; genus Pinus; species Pinus albicaulis. The sequence goes on along the minus strand of CM076581.1, from coordinate 1,429,722,239 downwards.
TTTAGGTGTTCCCTCTTCTATGACTGTAATTATCAGTAAAATCTTTTATGTTTTCTAAGTCCTTTAGAATAAAATCTTTGAGGAAATAGGGTGTTTCCCGAATCTTATATTTCATTTTGAAAGTTGTCTTGAAATCATTATTTTCCTAAAGAATGTTTGTAGAATTTATGGTTAGCCCTGTCTATCAAATATCTCTTTATTGTTTAAATTATGTTTTCAAGTTCCCCTTGTTGAGAATTAACCTCTCTTTCCAAACCATTAATGTTCATCTCATTCCAAAAACAAAAGGATCCTGTGGCCAAGTTAGATTTTCCCTTTGATATCCCATATCCTTTGATGAGTTTGCTATGACCTTTTCTTAACTCCATTTCCCAATGAGCCAGATGTTTCTCCATTCTATGTATATTTCCTAGACCTTTCATGTTCTATTGTATCAATTCAATCCAACCAAACAAACAAACACCCACACTTAATAACTAGTCTAAAATAAATATTATAAACACACAAGATAAACTTTTGCAAACAAACATTTGAGAGATCCCTCTCTGAGAACAGGAGGACTAGATCCTGTAACTCTAAAGATTGGTTCTGATGTTGCCTTGTCTTTTGATTTTCCAAACTATCAAAACACGCGACACCAACATACGATGTATCACGCAAGGGACCATTCGAGTCGCGAAAATCAAATACCTCGGACTCGGTAAATCCCTTATTGTCAAAGACTATCCAGTGATTATCAGCCACCTCATCACCACCAACATAATGGCGATCACGATGGGACCTTGAGTTCATAGTTGCCTAGCAAGCTCTTATAAATTCATTAGTCTTTCAAACAACCATAGAAACTCAGAAAAACCCAAAATATTTAGTTTGGCTTCATAATAAACGTGGTGGTGGAACCACAAAACATTTTACCTTTATAAAAGCTAAAAATTTTCCACCTAGTGACTCCAATGCAAGCCCGTGAGGCTCATTATCTTTCCGTACCGTAGACTCCCTTGAGAATACATTGAGCAAACACATTCATGCTGTTGGTGGACAACGAACTTCAAAATCTTTCACCTGGCGACTCCACACTCTGAAACCCCCAGAAGACCAAATGACTCCACTGGTAGAAGACCCTGAAATGATTGAGCAGACATAGTGACCTCTTTCTTGATTTACAAACATGATTCCAAGAATACAACGAAGATATGCCCCAATGAGTAGAGATCATATCCCTGGGTTTCCACATAAGATGCCCCAGGTGAATTGGGACGAAAACCTGCCTATTTTTCAAGGTGAAAAGTTTGATGACCCTTTATTACATCTTATCAAATTTCACATACATGTATGGAGGTTGAAAGTTGAATGGCATGAAGACTGCCTAATGAAAATGTTCATGTTAACATTAGAAGTAAAAGCTAGGGATTGGTATGAATGCTGCAAGACCTAGTAGTTTGTTTTCTTTAAGTGACCTCACATGTGTTCTATGAAGTACTATAAATAAAGCACTACATCATTATACACTACATAATTATCATTGGGTGCAATATATTATGACCCATCACAAAACATCACCCAACACATTATAGATAATGAGGAAGCTTTGGAAGAGATGCATCCGGAAGATCTTTTAACAGCCATTCATGAGTTTAATCTCCTATTGAAAAATTTTAAGAATATAGATGAATCAGTTGAGGAAGAGATGATCCAAGAAATAATGGACGTTCCTCAAGATATCCCTGAAAACTCAAATATTGATTCATCATCCCTTATAGCCGAGGCTTAAGAAGACATCCAGCCTCAAAATCAGTCTTCGCAAGAGACAGAGAACTGTTGTACTTATATTCAAAGGGACATGGAAACATCTTCCCCTTTGACAGAGAAGGAAATAGATCAGAATATTTATAAACAGTCAGCCTCTGAAACTTTCTGCAAAAAAAACACTCTTGCCCATTCACATAGAGAAATTTGTTGTACAGATTTAGAAAGTTCTTTTGTAGATCAGAATGAAGAAGGACTTGCTGATAACCCAGTATGTTTGATTGGTAGTATTACTTATATTCATGATTCTCCTAACTTTGATCTATCTAGTGATGATGCTTCCCAAACAGAAGTTAATTTTGCAGGATCATCATTAGCAGATTTATGGGAGGAAGATCATTCCCTTCAAAGAAGTAATGAGCCACAAAGGCAAGTATCATTTATGACATCAAGGATGAAAGCTAAAGCCTAGAAGAGTGAAGATTCATTCGATTCAAATACTCTTTCGCATCATCAGTAATAGTTTCCATGTGATTTGGAATCAGTAGACTTTCAGCTCAAAGGATGAGGAGGAAAGAAACACAGAAATTTTTGGGCAGGTGGAAATCAAGGAGCTTTCTCTTAAAAAAGAGGAAGCAATTAAACATACCCTTGCCTAAGAATATAATAACCTCTTCATAGAGTACAGTCCACTAAACCAGAGCATATTAGGGCTACAAGAGGACAACACTGCCAAATATGATGAGTCCTCTAGTTCAGATGATAATGCTTCCAAAAAAAATTCTGAAGATATGCTCTTCAAAGCTGAAGTCTTGGAAGCAAACAATCTACTAGACACAGAGGACCAAAAAGAAGAGAATCTTCATCTTTTCTTTGTTGATCCTATGGAAGAGTATGTGGAAATCCAAACTGGCTCAAATTGTCAACCAACTATCCTTTGCACGAGCCAGAGACATGAAAAGTTGTCACCTTTTGTGATAGCCTTGATATTGAAGGTTAATCTTCAATATGTTCTATGGATACCTCTGACAAACAGCCAAAGTTTCTACTTACTCTTGACATTACTCAGCTGGTTGCATTGGAATTTTTGTATCATATGATAAATGTAAATACTCTATGTTTAGAATGGGTTAGAATGTCAATAAAGCTCAGTTTTGTTATTGGGAAAGGTTGTTGTTCCTCTCGCTTTGAAGAAAATCATTATTAAAAAACACAAAAACAACAAGAGAGAAAGAATGAAAAGAGTGGGTAGATTGAGAAACAATAAAGGCACAAATTTCTACACAAAAAAGAAAATAAATTTAAAGCAAAGCTGAATGCTAATTTCACAAAAACATACTGTTAGTCAAACTATTCAATCTGGACTAATTAGCTTTAAATTTTTCTGCTGATAGGATAGTGAATTCGATTGTCCAAACTGTCTAATCTTGGCTTATCAGTAGATAGTTTAGGATAGAAATCAAAGGTTCAAACAAGCTAAAAACTGAACCTAAGTTTCCAAAAACAAAGATGACTCAAATCCGTTTTATTTTTTGAGTCAAAACAGATGCAAAACTAGTTCTAATCAGCTCAAAATCTGAACCAGATGATGTAGAAAACAACTCACATAGTAGTACAAACAGAGCTGTAAAAGATGAAGGAAGTGTTGTAAAACTTCCAGATCTTAAGCCTTACATTTTGATTTAATTTTCTGCAAAAATAATGTCTATGTGCAGCTTGTTCTTATGCCATAGATCACAAAGAAGTCAAATGTAATTAATCTTGACTCTGGATAGCGAATTTCTATGGTATAATTTAGAGAATAAATTGACAGATAGTTTAAACCCAACATTAGCAGATTAGGAAGATAACACATGGGCTTCAACTGCGATCCGAGTCCATGGAGAAATATGTAGAAATAGATTAGATTTTTTGCTTTCAAAAAAAAAAAAAATGTTGTAAGAGAGTTTGCCAATCCAAGTGCACTCTAAGAATAAAAAATGTTAGATCAGTAGGATTGGGTAGGTAGAAAGCTTGTTGATGAAAGATCCATTGGTTTCCATGGCTACTAACTTATTTCCAGAGCAAAAGAAGATCATTCCAGTAAAGAAATCAGCCCAATGGATGAGGCAACTGATCAGCCTCCCAGAGAATGCAAGTATGAATTTCTTGATGCCTTCAATAAGGCACCATCCCCAAGTGGAGCCACTGTTAGCCACCTATAAAATTTGTCATACCAAATGGTGGCTAAATGTTTTGGAGCCTTCAAGGAATATATTTTATTGCAAAAAAGTGTTGGCTCTTAAAGACTCTTAAAGGCCTCATGCCTCTGTCCAAATCTCCATTACTATTTCCATTTTATACTCAGAAAGTTCTCCTGATTCCAAATGAAAGACTACTGCAAGACTTTCATCTTCCCCCTTCTCAAACCTTCATGTGCTTCCCTTTTTCTCCATTAAAATTCCCTTTTTTTCATAAATCCTCTTCTCCCATTTATGAAAATCACTTTTCCATAGTTAAAAACCCATTTTTTAACTATACCGAAACCCTTGAAACCCTTTGAAAACATTGAAAAATCGATAAAAATTCATATTTTATATACAAGCTTTAGCCCCCTTGGGCTAAGTTTCTAAAAACCACTCCACCCACATGCCTCCGCCCTGGAACCACGTGCTAAGTCCCTCATGGCGCTTATCGCATCGCAAGATTCAAGAGCACAGGTTTATGGCTGTTTTAAAAACTTGCGATGCGATCAGCCTTTATATTGAAAAACCCCCAATCACATCATTATTTTATATATATATATACCGTGGGCCCGCCCTCTGTACTTAAACCTTGTAAATATTTCATTCCCGATCGATATTTTTCTTTTTAAAAACCCAAAACCCACTTTTCCAAAGTTCTGGTCTAAAAACCAAAATCACGTGTTAATATTTTAATGGGTTGATTGAAAGACCGATCGCACAATCGCAATCGGAGAAAATACAATGGGTTGATCAAAAAGACCGCATCGAAATTTTGTGATGCGATTAAGTCCCTATGCTATAACCCCCGCCCCTTCCACTTTCCATTCATATATCCTACTCTTGGGACCAAAGGGTTAGGTCCCAAGGCACTTATCGCATCGCATAAATCAAATGGGTTGATTGAGAAGCCCATCCTCGATCTTTCGATATGCGATTAGCCCCTCCTCTTTAACCCCCCTGGTCATATCATTCTCCATGCGCCCAAAGGCCCCGCAATCGGGTGCCTAACCCTATTTTTTACATTTTCCACCCATGAAATATTAAAATTTTAAGTTATTTATCAAAACTTTGGTTGTTATTATTTCTCTAAGGTTTTCTGCCGATCAGAAATCCGAAAAATCTCCACCGTCGATCTGATCTGCAGCTCCGACGGTGGAGAATCAATCAAGCCCGGTAGTCCCCTCCATCCATTAACCGATTGCAAAACCGCGTGGTATCCATCGCACCGCCTTTAGGCGAGGGCGGTTTTTTCCCAATCGACAAAGATTCCATACGCTGGCTGACACGCGTCCCGAGCACTGTTCCGAAAACCGCCATCCATCGCACATTAAAGTTCGGACGAAGATGCCCAGCGATATTGACCACAGCTGTTAGATCTGAACCCGCCCATCCAACGGCTATCGCTCGTCGAAGATGCTCGATGTTTAAATGGGCTACGACACAGCATTTAATCAACCTCCATCGTCGATCTGATCTGCATATCAACAGCCCACCTTCCATCGCCTTATTTCCTGTGTTTGACTTTCAACCTCCGCTCCCGACCATCGATCTCTACGCAATCGATGGCCCAGATTTAATCTTATTCCACTCGTTCTACGATCTCTCCCGATTAACCCTGACCGTTGGATGATGCCATCCAACGGCCACGTTTCCTTCACATATCCTCTGCAGCAATAAACCCACATACGTAGGATTTATAATTGTTTTTCATTTTTTCAGGGTTTGAATGATTTCTTTACTATGTCTAAAGGAATTTCGAAGGGTTAGGGTGACGATCCTCCCGCCTTCGATTTACCACAGAAAGTCAACTTTAGGGTTTTAATTTCACGTTTCTACTGTTTTAGGCATGACACATAAGGTGCCTGAAACGCAATGCTATCATATGCATGAAATCGCTATCTCAAAAAAAAGAATAGTTAAAGAGTATAAGTTTGAAAATAAAGCACAGCAGATGAAGATTGAAGACAGAATGGCGGGGATCATGGCTAAGAAAGATTATCAAAAGCCTAATTCCCCCCCAAATTAAACACAATTAAAGGGAAACCATCAGGGTTTAACTGACAGAAAGGTTTCCACCACTTCAATTGAGGGGAACTAATTCCTCAGCTACCATAAGAGCCACCTGTTGCCTCAAACCTTTCAAACAGAGGCTGAAGTTATTGAATAAAATCAGATATTCACCTCCAGGGCAGCCAGGGAGTTACTTCTGTAAAGAAACTTAATAAATAAAATATCTGCGGAGTTATTCCACATAGAACACAGAGCCTCAAAGTCAAATAAAGCTCCCACAGAGCTTAATTCATAAATGTAAAACAGTTAATACAGAGAACCACTTGTAAACTTCTTCATCGAGCCCCTCAAAAGGCCAAGAAGTCCTGAATCTGTATTAATTGCCTTGAGAGATCTTTTATCAGATCCCACCTCCTCATCCTTCTATAAATACTTCTGTAGAAGATGAGAAGTTGTTGGTTGGTTGTTGTTTGATCACAAGCTGTAATATTGAAACTCTCTGAAATCAATACATAGTCCTTTGAAGTTGAAGAACAAATTGAAGTCTCGGAGATCTTGATGATGTTGTTGCAATTTTGTTCCTAAGAAGGCTCTACCATTGGATTCATGAGCTTGGTTGTTGGTGAAGTATTCTAACTGTTTAATGTTTTCTCCTGTTTTCATTATGTTTCATAATCTCTTACTACAGTAGGTTGAAAGTTTTAGGCTAAGAAATGACTCCTGGAAGCACCTTAGACCTGTTCATCCTTCACTGTTTTATGTTTTCTTCTACTGAAGTATTTTAGAGTCTTTAATCTCTCTCTTTAGTCTTCATGCTTGTTTATTTCCTTAATAGTTTGAATAGTTGGTTTCAGCATGATTTATGGTTCTCCCTGCTTGTCTGTTGCCACTTAAAAACTGTTATTGAAGTCTCCCTTTGAAGTTATTTTCTTATAGTGAATCAGAGAGGTTTGTTTTGATCTTGCCCTTTGTCCTCACTTAAACAGTTGGCTTAAAGGTCGTTATAATTATGATCATAGATGTTTTTAGGTGTTCCGTCTTCTATGACTGTAATTATTAGTAAAATATTTTATGTTTTCTAAGTCCTTTAGACTAAAATCTTTGAGGAAATAGGGTGTTCCCCAAATCTTAGATTTCATTTTGAAAGTTGTCTTGAAATCATTATTTTCCTAAAGAATGTTTGTAGAATTTACGGTTAGCCCTGTCTATCAAATATCTCTTTATTTTTTAACTCATGTTTTCAAGTTCCCCTTGTTGAGAATTAAACCTCTCTTTCCAAACCATTAATGTTCATCTCATTCCAAAAACAAAAGGATCCTGTGGCCAAGTTAGATTTTCCCTTTGATATCCCATATCCTTTGATGAGTTTGCTATGACCTTTTCTTGACTCCATTGCCCAATGAGCCAAATGTTTCTCCATTCTATGTATCTTTCCTAGACCTTTCATGTTCTATTGTATCAATTCAATCCAACCAAACAAACAAACACCTACACTTAATAACTAGTCTAAAATCAATATTATAAGCACACAAGATAAACTTTTGCAAACAAACATTTGAGAGATCCCTCTCCGAGAACAAGAGGACTAGATCCTGTAACTCTAAATATTGGTTCTGATGTTGCCTTGTATTTTGATTTGCCAAAATATAAAAACACGGGACACCAATAGATTAAACCTAAGCATTTGACCCTGCTTGAATCAAAGGAATACATGTCCTTATATGGTTTAGTAATTTCTAAGCCTAGGCTTTCCATTACTACTTTTGGCATAAGATTATGTGAAGCACCTGAGTCTAGCATGGAATTGTGTAAGATTTTGTTATGTATATTCAAGCTAACATAGAAGGGAGGGACAACCCCTTCTTGGTATTTTCCTTCAACTTCAGGACCAAACAACAATTCTGGTTTGTCATCTTTTAAGTTTAAAGTGTCAGTATCACTGCCTATATTCAAAGCTTTCAAAATTTGATTTTTATATACATCTTGGGTCACTAATTCAACCAAGGGTATGGTGATTTTGATTTTGGCAATTTCTCCCTCAAGGCTGAAAGGAACTATTGTTTTTGAAATATTTTCATCTTTTTTGTTATTTACAATTCTTTCAGCAATTCTGACTTGTTGAATTTTATTTGGACTGTTATTTGGGACAGTTTTATTAGTGCCATTATTAGAGGTACTAGGGCAGTTTTGTTCAACACTTTGTTGGCTGTTTTTTTCTTTATTTGAATCAGTTTTCTTGGACACTGTGTTGGTATTTTTTGCTGCCTTTTTAGGCTGATTTCCTGAAGTTTTCTTAACAACAATACTAGTGTTCTTGTCATTGGAAATTTCCGAGGTCCCTTTGCTTCTAAGATCATATTGTTTGTGTACCTCCATGATTGCATTTTCAAACTCCAATCTGTAATCTTCAGAATCCTCATGATCATTTTCAGTTTGTCTTGGGGAGAAGAATCCTTGTTCTTCTTCAGTGAGAAAAACATCTGTCTCACTCTCAGATCCTATCAGATTTACATGATTTTCTTCCAATATTTCAGTTTCCCTTTCCTCCTCTTGATCTACATAATTTTGTTGGAAGGGAGGCCTAATTTGTTGGTCATTATCTCTTTTCCTATCTTGATTGAGATCTCTTCTGAAATTTGGATTTTTATTTCTGTTTTGGGGATTGGTTTGGTTTTCTCTAGGGGGAACTCTATCATTAAGATTTATCTTTTCAAGCATTCTTTCCATTACCCTCACTAAGTTATCAATTTTGGCATCAGATGATGAGGTTGTTTCCATTGTTTCATCCCTGTATGTAACTCTTTTTTCTGATTTCAATCTAGCTCTTTTCTCAATCAGATTTGCCTCTACACTTATGGCTCCCCTTTGCATATCTTATAAAGTCAAGAGGTCTCTTTATCTTAGCTGGTAGGTGATTTCAGGATCAAAGCCCTTTGGGAATTTAGCCAAGGCTAAGCCTAATGGAGGTTTCATGTCTGGGGTAAGTGTATTGTACACACTATTGAATCTAGTGCAATAATCTTGGACACTTTCCCCAGTATTTCTCTTGAGTTTATTATAGTTTGAAAGTATTTGGAGAGGGCTCTTTTTAATTTCCCTTTTGTTTGTGAATGTTTGATATAAATAAGGGAGATCATTAATACTGTGAGAAGCTAAGCCTTTAAAACATTTTTTGGCTTCTCCTCCTAAACTTTGAGCAAAAGTTCTCATATTAATGGTCTCCTCTTCTATTTCCATATAATCAAAAGCATCATTCATCTTATTTACGTGATGTTGAGCAGTAGTAGGTTCATTTCCAGTGAAATGGAGAATTTTGGACTGATATTCATTGGGTAGAGGAACCAGAGGTTGTGGTAACACTAATGGAGGATACCATGGAGCCATGGTAGGAAATAAGGGGGGATTTACAAGAGAGAAAGTGGGTTGGAATGGAGTGTTTTGAACAATGGATGTGTGAATGGGAGTGGAGGAGACACTTGGGCCAACAAATTGATGATGAGCAGATTTGTTATGGAAGGAGCTGAAATGATGGATAAACTGAGAATCAGGTGGAGTAGAAGGTGAGGCTTCTATGCTAAAACTCTGTTTCAAATCTGTGGTTTCAAATTCAGGTTGGTTTAAATCAATTTTAGAATTATTTATAAATAGGTTCTTGTATGAGGTAAGTAAAAGTGAGGATCTTTCAAGACTGTAAGATTTTTTGGGACAGATCTTGTTCTTTGGATAGTCTTAACAACAGTTAAATTTGCAGATCCAGATTTTTGCCACAAAATATTTTCTGGGTCATCAACTATTGTAGGAGGATTAGGGTCTGGGTGAGATCTGGTATAGATCCTATGTGAAGCCATATTTCAATTTCAAAATTTTGGAGAGGGTAAAAAGCTTAAGGATTGTTTTTTCAAAGATTGACTTCTCACAATGTTTTATGAATTTCTAAAAAGTGGGACTAGACTTCAGAACTTCTTCAGGGCTGGTTAACACAGTCCTAAGGAAATTTGGAGTACTAGTGAGGTAATAGGCCTAATGGGGATATTGGAGACGCCAGGTGGAAATTTTTAGCTTTTCTAAAGGTAAAATGTTTTATGGTCCACCACCAATGATTTATTTGAAAACCAATCTGAAATGTTTTGGGTTTTTTCTGAGTTTTTAAATGGTTCTATGGTTTTGTAAGAGTGTCCTATACCTGATTCATCATTTAGCTAAGATTTTGAACCAAATAGAGTCTACTTTATGGCTTATCAACTGAATTTTTGAGGTAACTAAAGGACTAATGAGTCTATAAGGGCTTGCTAGGAAAATATGTACTCACGTCCCACTGTGATCGCCACTATGTTGGGGTCTTGTGATTTGGAAGATTGGCATACCAAGTGACAAGGCAACATCAAAACCAATATTTATAGCTCTAGGACCTAGCATTCCTAGTCTCAAAGAGGGATCTCTCAATTGTTTGCAAAGATATGACTTGTTTGCTTGTAAAAGGTTGATTTTAGGCTAGTTATGAAGTGCAAGTTTGTTTGATTGTTTGGTTGGACATGATGATCTAGGAAACATAGATAGAAAAGGGGAAATATCTAATTCATTGGGAAATGGATTCAAATATAAGTCGTGACAAGTAAATCAATAGATCAGAGGTATCAAAGGGAAAATCTAACTTGGTCAGTGGATCTTCATGGTCTTGCAGGTGGAATGAAATGGACATCAAGGATTTAGAATGAAAAGTAGAACTAAGTGCAATGAAGAATCCTTAATTATATGTACTTCTCAACAAAGGGACTTAAAAAATTATTTGAACATGAAGAGGCATTCAATAGACAGGGCTAACCATAAATTCTACAAACCACACTTCAGCAAATAATAATTTTAAGACAAAATTCTCCAATGAAATATAGAAGGAAAGAAACTCATTTAACTTCTATTGATTTCACCATCAAGGATTATAAAACATTCAAGATTCACAAATAACTGCATTCATAGAAGAGGGAACGCCTAAACATCTTTGATTATATCTATAAAGACCTTCAAAATAATGATTTAAGCAAGTACAAAGGGTATGATCGGAATAAAACCTCTTTGGAAGACTTTAAGAAATGGTACTTTGAAGGGAGACTTTAGAAACCATTTTTAAGTGGTAGCAAGTAGGCAGGGAAAACCATAAATCATTCTTGAGACCAACTGTATTGAATTATTTAAGAAATAAATGAGCATAAGGGTTCTAGAGAGCAATTAAGAATTCTCTAGAATATCTTAGCAGAAGAAAATTTTAAGACAGTGAAGAGTAAACAGAACTAAGGTGCTTTCAGAAGACATTTCTTAGCCTAAAATTTTTACTCTACTGCAAAAGAGAATGGTGAAACATAATGGAACAGGAAATAACAATAACAGATTTAGAGTACTTCACCAACAGCCAAGCTCAGGGATCCAATGACAGAGCCTTCCTCATCAACAAATAGGTCAAGACATATACAAGTTCCAAAACATAAATTTCCTTCAACTTCCAAGAGACTATGCATTACTTCAAAGAGTCATCAAATGCCAACAATACAATGAGTTCAAATGCAGTATTTATGCCGAAAATGAGGAGGTGGAATTGATCTAGGGTTCAAGTGTTATTAATTACAGAGTAAATGCATTCCTAGCCTTGAAAACCATGCAAGGCACAAGGTAGGAATAGGTGCAACTAATTGTCTCTTTCAATAACTCTATCTTAACTTCTGAGAGAAAAAGAGGTGAGAAGATTGACTTTTAAGGTTTATCCTTATCTTTACAATAACTGTCTTGACAGTTTTAAATATATTATTTAGTGTAATAATTGTTTGTTTAGTCTCTGTAGGCAGAAAGTAGGCTACAGGTGGCCTTTTAGATATTTATGAGTTATGAGTGAAATAACTGCTCTTTGTTGATGCATTCGAGGTTGTTTTTAGCCTAATGTTCCTTAATTTAATCATTTAAATTGTGTTTATGGCCTAATTATGCTTTTGGCCTTCATAATTTATCTTGTTTTCTTTGATACCTTTTGGACTCCTTTAAACTTTTGTTTATCTGTCTTTAACTACGCTTCCATCCTTTAATATTCATTTAAGCTTTTAATCACTGTCTTCTTCCTTCGGTCTTCAAACTGTTATTGATGTTCACTGCTTATGTGTGCAGGAGACTTTTCGGTGTGTTGGAGGGTTTTATGGTCTATCAATGGCCATGAAGCATCGGTTTCATCTTTCATATTTAAACCCTGGATCCCTTTCTTTGTTTCATGCCCTTGGATCGTCATCCTGAGGCCTTAGTCACTATCTTGATTGTGGGATGGCCCTTTGGGCTCGAGGCCACCATTAAACATGCAACCAAACGAAAAACATATTATAAAACTTGTGTATTTATGGGATATACTGCTTTCAGAGTTTTGGGGGCGCCGGAGCATTGTTCTAAGGAAGGGGATATGCATGGGAGGAGGGATTCCATAGGCGAAACCAGGAAAAATCAACGAAAAATTTGAATTTGGCGCGAAGGAAATGGAGGATGGAAGTTTTGAAGAAAAACCGACGGTTTTCACGCAGGGAGAGAGAAGTAAGCGGTTTTGAGGTGGGAGCACGCGATTCCACTCAGCAGTCGCCACACGTCCTGATAAAAACCACTCTTTTCACGTGGAAATGGGTTGTTAAACCCTGAATATGAAATGAATGTGATATGGCATGCTGACCGTTAGATATGAGTGGTTCAGATCGACAGTGTGGATTAAACACAATAGGAGAGACCAATTGGTCGAGTGTGGTAGTGGAAGACAGATGGAAGAAGGAGATTGGGGCGATATTTTGTGGACAGAAGGTGGGGCCAGGAGCGTGACGTCGGATATCTTATCGGGTAGTGGGAGTGTGCGTTGGGAGAAGGAGGAGAGGCGGGGAGCGCGATAGCTGTTTGATCGAGCTTGATCAATTGCTGGGATTGCTTTGGAGAAAACACAAAGGGAACATGGTGAACAATAGATGAAGGGGGCTTAGGGAAAGAGGAGGAATGGTCCTGTAGGGGGTAGATGGTGTTAGGCCTATGTAATTTTAGCAGATTGGTAAGACTAAAGCTGCAGAGACAACATCATGAACCACTTTGGGATTCTAGGATCTAGCCCTCCCGAGTCCAGAGAGGGATCTCTTTATAAGTGCAAAGATTGATTTATCTTTAAAAGTTTAGAGTATGATATTAGGATAGTTATTAAGAACAAGGGTTTTTTTGTTTGTTTGGATGCTTGAGAATGATTTTTTAATTGAGTGGAAAGTCATAAAAATGAAAGAGTTTCAAAGGGGTGAACAATCAAAACAAGATTTAGCTGATAGGATAGATATGAAACAACACTTAATCCATTGGGCTATGGAGTCATAAAAGAGTTTAATTGTGCGACAATTTCAAGAGTTATCCAAGGGGAAATTCATCTATATCAAAACATCCTTTAGATTAAATGATGAATGGAACATTAAAAGTGTTGAGAAGGTGGAAAAAGTCAATAATTTTAACAAGGATTTATCAACTTTCCAAACAAGAAAAGCCTTTTAAGCAACTGTTTAAAACCAACCAAAGGATAGGGCTAACCATAAAATTCTTTGGACAAGCTAGTATTAAAGCTAACTTATCAGGCAAACAATCCAGCAATCCACATGACTTCTTTTAGAAAGGATGAAAATAGATAAGAAAACAAAGTGTAGCTTAAGATCAAGCAAGATACATTAACATCTAAACCTGCTTCAACATACTCTTAGGGAAACCTTCAAAACAACCTTTGGAGAAAGAAACTAGAAGACATGGCAAACCATAAACTTTTCCAGTCTAAATCTACTCAGCATATAATGAAAATATCATTCAAGAACTTCCTTTCAAGTTTTGCACATCAAGATAGGGACAAACCAACATTCCTTGATAATGTTTACACTTAACTTAAGTCATTCTTAAAAACACAATTGGAGGAAAACATAAAGATAAATCTTATCAGTCAGAGAAGGGTATTGTAAACAGTAAATCCTAACTCTATGCTTGCTGTTCTTTATCAGAGAAAAGTGAACAAAATGGCATACATGAAAGGAAAACAATAACAATAAGAACTACTTCACCAATGATATAGACTAGGATCCCAAAAATCAGCTTGTATATTGATGTCAATCCAGTTACATACTTCAAGTCTAGTGTTTTAGTACAACAATCATCTTCTCTTCAAAACCTAACTTCTTCGATCACAAAATAGAGCTTCAAGAGCCTTTGAAAACTATTTACATGTAGAAAGTTTCGAGCACAAGTATTACATAAAAGTTCAACAACCAACCTATATCTCATCTTCTTCAGAAGTATTTATAGAAGAAATGAGGAGGTGGAATAAAATAAAAGATCTCTATTTCAGTTAATACAAGTTAAATGCTTCTCGGCCTTTGAGGGGCTGAACAGAGAAGATTTATGATATTTCTCTGTATTAATTGGTTTTCATTAAGTATTTAGGATATTTGGTAGATTTTGTTGACTTTAAATCTCTTTAAGGAGGCTGGCAATAACTCTGCCTATTTTTAACAAAATATCACTAACTAAGGTAATAAATCTGCCTTCTTTGATTTATTTGATACTGTAGGTGGTGCTTTGGTAGCTGGAGAGGATTCAATTAGCCTCTAATGTGGTAGTGGAGGCTTCTCAGACTGATAGATCTCATTTTTTTTCCCTAAAACACTATTAATTTGCTTTTGATTTGTGTTTTAGGCCTGATTAAGTTTAATATTTTTCTTCAGGTCTTCATACTGTCTTTAATTGTGTGGATTAGGCCTTTGATAGTCGAATTCATGCCTTAATCCCTCAGAATTGTGTTAAAACCTTTAATTCTTCATCTCTGCTGTGATTCCATACTTTGACACTGATACTCTTTGTATAATTAAGTTTCACTATGTTTTTGTTGTTTTTGCAGGTGCACAGAGGGCTTTACGACTTCACAAATGCTCATGAGGCATGGAGAAATCATTGTTGGAACCTTGTAAATTTCATTTTTATGTGAATAATTGGCTTAGGGATCATCATCCCTGGCCATTCATTTCTTTTAAAAATAATGGAAAAACCTTAAAAACCTACAAAAAACAAACAAAGTTATGAAAAATTCAGTGAAAATAGTTTTAGACAGCTTCTAGGCACGAGATTAAATTGTGACCGTTGGATGAAATAAATCAATGGTTAGGATTTCTTGCTGGGTTCAAAAGGGGAGGCGGTTGGATAAATGGGGGTCATATTAAGTCAGGGTCATTGATCTGGGTTGATCAACGACTGAGATCAATTGGGAGTTTTATAATGCGGAGGGGAAAAGTTATAGCGAAAAGGAGGAAAACATAGGAAAAAGGGAAAAAGTCTTTGCGGAAGCAAAAAATGGGGCTAAATGAAGTTTGGAGTCGTAGAGAGAATAAGAGTTGTTGATCTAGGATGATCAATAATCAGGATTTTCTTGAATGAAGTTCTTGGGGGTTTGGATGATGGGAAAATGAATGGGGGGAAGAATTTAATTAGAATCGTCGATCTTCAGAGATCGACGGTGGAGAAGGATTGGTGAATTGTTCGGGGAGAAAAATCAAAGGGCGAAGACTTGGAGGTAGAACATAAACAGATCCATTGGATGGAAACAATGGACGACAAATATTAAAAGGTGAAAACGTTAATGCAGTAGGGAAAGGTGGTTTCAGCTGAAAATACCTCTGGTTTCGCGCTGCTCCAAAGTGGTTTTAGAGTTTTTCCAAAACAACGTGATATGGGTCTGTGTTTGACATGTGTCCTTTTAAAACTGCCCATATTGCGTAATTTTTTGGCATTAAATTTCAGGCTCGAAATCACGCAACATGGAGTTTTAGCCTTTGGATAAAACGCAGAGAGATCCGACGGTGGGAATGAGAGCGCGATGGGGTAAGATGCGTGGGCAGAAATGGTGGGCAGGGTCCAGGGCGGTTTAGATCTGGACCGTCGGATCTCGGGAATGGATGGTGGAGATCTGTTGACGGGGAAGGTAGGTCCCAAAGGAGTTGGGCCTATCGGATTATATCTGGACCGTTAGATCTTAGGAATGAACAGCCCAAATTTAATCTCGGGGTAATGAAAGCAATGTGAGACGGGGAGTTGGGCAGAGATCGGGTGGAATAAGGACCGTTGATCTGCAAAGATCAACGGTGGATCTTTACTGAGAAGTTTAAAATGCTGAGCTTTGTGAAATAATAAAGAAAGGTCGGGCTTGATCCGGACCGTTAGTTTTTTGGAATGGATGGCCCAGATTTGATCACAAGACCACAGATTGAAGGAGGAAAGGGGAAGACACAAAGGGAATTTGTGATGCAATTACGTATTGACCGTCAGATCTGGGAGTAGATTGACGGTAAATATTCAATCGAAGGGGTAAAGGAGGAAAGTTATGGATGGAGTGCGAAGAAATATTAGCCGTCGGTTCTTGTGGATTCGACGGCTAGGATTCAATCAGGGGAATCAACATCGGAGAAGGAAAAAGGGAAATTGTTAGGGGAAACTGTGATTTGCTGATTGCGATTGAGCGAGAGCCGTCGATCTAAAAACTAGATTGACAGTGGAGATTTAATTGTGAAGACAAAAGGCGGAACGACGGGTTTGGAGAGGGAGCGATATGGACCGTTGGATCTGGGCGCAGTAGAGAGGATCAACGGTGGAGAAACAATCGCGGGATCGCATCAGAAGATGGGAAATAACAAAGAAAGCAGGGTAAGCTGAATATTTGTGATGCGATTTTGGCCGATGGCCGTTGATCTTGCAAAGATCAATGGCCCAGATTTTTTTTTTAAAACATATCGTTGGGTATTATTAAAACATAATTAAACTCGGGTTTTTATGAAATACAAAGGAGAAAAAGGTTTTAACGGGGTTTGAAGAGGAGTTTAAGCCCTTTAAGCGCCTGGTTGCAGGGCTTAAGGTCTTATGAGGCAAAGGTTTACGAAAGTTAAGCCCTCGGGGGCTAAGAACTTTTATAATGAAAAATACTTTTTTTTGGCTTATAAAATAGAGTTTTTGAGGAAAGCTGAGGGTTCCGGTAGAGGAAAAAGGGAGTTTTAAAACCAAGTTTGGAAGAATATAAGGTTTTAAAATGGTTTTTAAGTGATTTTGAAGTTTGAATGAGGCTTTATGGGGGAATTTTATGAAGGAAATAAGGGATAAAAATGGGGTTTTCTTAAATGAAAGGAGGGGTAGAAATGAGGGGAAAAAGGGGTTTTGCAGCAGTCTTTTTCTTCAGGAAAACAACAGATTTTTCAGGATTATGAGGGAAACAACAATGAAGATTAACTAAAGGATTAGTTGTCTTCATAAGACTTTAAGAACTAGAAATTTGGTCATAAAATTGTTTCTTAAAGGCTTAAAATATGATATAGCCACCATTTGATATGACAATTTTTTATAGGTGGCTAACATATGGGATCGAGGTTTGGACAATGAGGGCTTAGGGACAACAAGTAGTCGTGGGCCTCAAGTTTTATGAAGAAAGGGGCTGGGGGCTTAAGCCTAAAAAGGGCTTAAAGCCTAATTTCTTCAATGGGCTGAAAAATAGGCCAAAAGAGGGTTTTAAAGCCTTTTTGGAGGTTTCCAATAGGTTAGAAAAGGGTATTTTAAACCAAATAAGGGTGTTTATAATGGTTTAAAGGGGGTTTTTAAGAGGAAATGAAGAGTTAATGAAGGGAAAATGGGCTATTTTCAAAGGGAAATGGACTGATAAAATATGGGTAGGAATGGTAGAATGGGGGGGAATGAAATGGAGGTAAAAATGGGGCAAATACCCTGAAATCAGTTTTCCTTTTTGAGATGGCAGGATAATTTTGGAGGTTTTTGAGGGAATATTTTCAGTGAAATGATTTGTTTGAAGATAATGAACACAGTGAATGTTTCAAGAACTCACAAATTTTCATAAAGTTTGTTTCTTGAAAACGAAGGAACCTATTTAGCCATCATGAGGTATAACAAAATTTATAGATGGCTAACAGTTAGGACATATAGTCTGTCGGAAGGTATTGATGGTTGACCCCGCCAAGGTAGCAGTTATCATAAAACTGGCAGTACCTACAACTAATAAATAGCTGCGCTCCATCGTTGGGTACATGGGCTACTACAGGAAGTTCATTCAAGGGTACGCAATGATCACGACACCCATGGAGAAGTTGCTAAAGAAGGACGTTTCATTTTTCTGGGACATAGAGTGTCAAAAGAGCTTTGAGCTATTCAAGGAAAATATGGTCTCTGCACCTATCCTCATATTTCTTGACTGGGCAAAGGTTTTCCATGTCCATGTAGATGCTTCAGGGATAGCCTTGGGAGTTGTCCTTACGCAGCCCGGGGAAGGGGACATTGACCACCTGGTTGCATTTGATAGTAGAAAACTCCCTAGTGCAGAGCATAACTACTCCACTACTGAGTGCGAGGGTCTGTCCATGGTATATGCGCTGCAGAAATATGAGCATTATCTATTGGGAGGGCACTTCAATATGTTCATGGATTACTCAGCTTTGATGTACCTAGTGAATAAGCTTGTGTTGGGGGGGAAGATTTTCCGATGGCTACTAATATTTCAAGAATATGATTTTGAGATCATCGCAAAGCCAGGGAAACTAGATGTTTTGCTGGACCACTTGTCTAGAATCGAGAGTGGTGAAGAACCAACCGACCTAGAAGAAGGATTTCCTGATGCATAAATATTTGATATTAGGGTGTTCGATGTGCACTTCGGTGATATCATTCACTTCTTAACTACGGGGATGGAACTTGTAGAATATTCGTTACAATAGAAAAAAGAGCTAGTAACTCGCGTGACGGACTTTACCATCATAGCGGGCCACTTGTATAAGTTGGGAGCTAATGAGGTACTGTGAAGATACATTCTAGAGCATGAAAGACAAGCCATCTTAGTAGAAGCTCATAGAGGTGTAACAGGAGGTCACTAAATAGGGACATCGATGATGCAGAAGATCTTAAGAGTTGGGCTATGGTGGCACTTCCTGCATAGTGACTCTTATGACTATTTCAAAGACTGCAACACATGCCAAAAGACAATGAGACCATCGCGTAGGGACGAAATGCCCTTGTAACCACAGATGGCCCTACAAGCGTTTGAAAAATGGGCCATAGACTTCATTGGACCCATTAACCCACCAGGGAAGAAGACAGGTGCCCGCTACATCATCACTGCAACTGATTATGTAACCAGATGGGATGAAGCACAAGCTGTGAAGGATTGTACTGCACACACCACTATGCACTTTATTTTTGAACATATTCTGTCCGAAGATCTTGATGAGCGATAAAGATACATATTTAGTTAATGAAACAATATAGGCTTCAACTGAATAATTTCAGATCCACCATGCAAAAATTACCCCATATCACCCGCAGGAAAATGGAACCGTGGAAGGTTTTAATAATATTCTGGAATAGGCACTGATCAAGATCTGCAATGTCGATTGAAGTGATTGGGACATATGCATCCCATTGGTCCTGTGGGCCTATCAGACCATGTGTAAGAATTTGACTAGGAAAACACCGTTTCAGTTGGTTTATGGAAAGGAAGCCATTATGACCATGGAGTATATCTTTCCTAGCTTGCGCAACATAGCCTTTACGAACATGGCAGAGCCTGATATTATGAAGGAACACTTAGCGTAGCTAGTTGACTTGGAGAAAGATTGATTCATTTCTAACTTTCATCAGCAAGTTCAGAAGGCCCGGGAAAAAGCATGGCATGATAGACATATTCGGGAGAAGGTCTTCTCAAAAGGAGAAATGGTCCTGCTATACGATAGCCAGTTTGCAAAACACCTGGGGAAGTTCCGTCAGTACTGGCTAGGCCCCTATATGGTAAAGGAAATCACTGATGGAGGAGCTGTCCGGTTAGCTACGTTTCGCGGTGATATTATACCAGGATATGTTAATATTAGCCGTCTCAAACTATACTGGATCAAATGACTGTATGGCCGGAGTAGCTGTGTCACGAATGATACGCGCAGGGTTGGTGCGCGAGAACGGACGAGCAAGGATGATGCATAGGGGGTGCGCTATCTGCGCTCGTGGGATGTGCAGTGGGAAAAAATAACCGTTTAAATAGGGTGGGTACTTGGGAAACCATGCTTCCCATTTGGGGAAGCAAGTTACAGGCAATTAATATGGTGACTTTTGAGGACTATTTACCGTTTCCATAATGATGAAGGGAAATTAAGGAGCTATGATCTGGTTTTCCCTTGGAATGGCTATAAAATGGGGACTATTTAGAGTATGAGGTTCACACCTTGGTCTATCTTATTAGCCTTCACATACTCTGATATCTATCGTCTTCTGGCTGCTCGCATGACTACTAGAACTACACCATCTGATGATAGCACTACTGAATTTATCTTCCAAGCTAGGATGCCTGCAACCTACCCCATTGCCCCCTTGCCTAAGACGACCTCTGAAGAAGAGGTATTTGATGAAGTCCGACAAATAACCCCCATAGAAGAAGAAGTCGTATCCACCCCAGCCACACAAAAAGGAAAAGAGAAGGTTAAACATGCACAGTGGGCGGGTGGAAAGCCTCGTACTCTCCCCCAGATTTGGCAGTCCCCTAAGAAATTGCCTAAGAAGAAATCACCTACTGCCCCTCAGAACTCCATGGCGCTCACAACAGATGGTCTACAAGCGACTTCGTTGACTTGGTTATCACCTTATATTCTGCCATGCAGAATAGCATCCCGTATGCCCAACGCAGATGTTTTTTGTTCCTTTCTTCAGATGTCGTTGGTCCCGGAAGATTTGTCTCAGCTGGGAGATATGGCTGGCCACCTCCCCCAAATCACGTTTGATGATCATGACTTGGGTAAGTTGGATACTTTTCCTTTGCTAGCTCCATACTTTTAGTTGGAACAAGTCATCAAAGATGGTGTACCCAAATTAGAACCAATGGTTTGGGTCAAGGGACTCGTTGGCACCAGAATTTTGAACTTATTGCGCCTCCCTCACTTCGGTCGCTACAACATCACCAACCTCATCATTCTCTAATTGATGGCACTTATTCACGATGGATGCTTATGGATCCAAGGCCGCATACCGATAGGTGCTACTCTCATTCACCGCATTACTGGTGTTACACCATTTTTTGGTCATCTAACCTATTGTTATTAGATGGACCCAAGTACATCATGTAAGACCAATTTTACCCTAAGTAAAATTGCATTCACTATAAAAAATAACTTAGTAAACCACCTTTAATAAGTTGTTTATGGTCTAAACAGGAAACCCCATGAGGAAATATTAAATAAATCTACATTTGTTTGATTCTCCTCGAGGAATAATTAGTTAAACAACAATTTAATTAATATTCCTGGTTATATTTAACCCAAAACAGGGAAATTAATTAGATAAATCATTATTTATCTTATTATTTCCTAAGAATAATTATTTAAACCTTATTTAAATAATATTCTTTGTTAAATATGACTAAATCACCCTTAAATAATTAAATAAATCATTATTTATTTGATTATCACTCAACCACATCTTTAAAATGATAAATAAATCATTTATTTATTTATTATTTACAAATAAAGGGATTTGACCCAAGTCAAATTATTTTTCCCTCCAACAAATATAATAAAATATTTCATAAAAATTGGATCTTGATTTGGTTAATAATATTTTATTAGATATCATTTTTGGGATTCAACTGCGTTAATTTAGTCATTCATCTATGATCATTTTCATGAGAGGTAGTCGTAACTGACTAATTTCTCATGATTTATGAATAGTCCACTTAGCACTCATTGCATCGGGTGATGCTCACAGGGGTTAAGAAGTGGGATTGAAACTAGTGAAATGAATCACATAGCGTCAATCATCACTTCCGAGGCTTGCACCTGGTAACCAGGACTTCCCGGGAGGTCACCCATCCCAGAACTCCTCTGGCTCAAGCACACTTAACTGTGGAGTTTTCCCCACTATCAAGCCCACTTAGCTTGCTACCCCATTTGCAAAACCTTATCAACTATTGTGCCTCATGAAACATTCAAGAAGAGATCACTTTACTCTTAGTATTTTAAGTATGAGGGGTTTCTGAAGTGCATTATATTAGATATCATTTTTGGGATTCAACTGCGTTAATTTAGTCATTCATCTATGACCATTTCCATGAGAGGTAATCGTAACTGACTAATTTCTCATGATTTTTGAAAAGTCCACTTAGCCCTCATTGCATTAGGTGATGCTGACAGGGGTGAAGAAGTGGGATTGAAACTAGTGAAATGAATCACATAGCGTCAATCATCACTTCCGAGGCTTGCACCCGGTAACCAGGACTTCCTGGGAGGTCACCCATCCCATAACTCCTCTAGCTCAAGCGCGCTTAACTGTGGAGTTTTCCCCACAATCAAGCCCACTTAGATTGCTACCCCATTCGCAAAACCTTAGCAACTATTATGCCTCATGAACCATTCAAGAAGAGATGCCTTTACTCTTAGTGTTTTAAGTATGAGGGGTTTCTACAGTGCATTATATTAGATATCATTTTTGGGATTCAACTACGTTAATTTAGTCATTCATCTATGACCATTTCCATGAGAGGTAGTCATAACAGACTAATTTCTCATGATTTTTGAATAGCCCACTTAGCACTCATTGCATCGAGTGATTCTCACAGGGGTGAAGAAGTGGGATTGAAACTAGTGAAATGAATCACATAGCATAAATCATCACTTCCGAGGCTTGCACCCATTAACCAGGACTTCCCGAGAGGTCACCCATCCCAGAACTCCTCTGGCTCAAGCGCGCTTAACTGTGGATTTTTCCCCACAATCAAGCCCACTTAGCTTTCTACCCCATTTGAAAAACCTTAGCAACTATTGTGCCTCATGAACCATTCAAGAATAGATCCCTTTACTCTTAATATTTTAGGTATGAGGGGTTTCCACAGTGCATTATATTAGATATCATTTTTGGGATTCAACTGCGTTAGTTTAGTCATTCATCTATGACCATTTCCATGAGAGATAGTCGTAACTGACTAATTTCTCATGATTTTTGAATAGTCCACTTTGCACTCATTGCATCGGGTGATGCTCACAGAGGTGAAGAAGTGGGATTGAATGTAATGTCCCAAATGAGGGATTTTCTGCTCCATCGGGAACATCTTAGATGTTCCATTTTTCCTTCTTCAGTGAGACACTGCAAGTCCATTTCAGAGATTGACTGATGGGGCATTTACAGGATATGACTCCTTCTAAAGAAGGGAGAAATCCTGAGGCTAGCTGGCCCTTCTCAGACTCTGCCTATGGATATGCAATATTCCACCTCGGGAATTTCTGCTACGGGGTCCCTGAAGATGCCGTATAAAAAATCTGCTGCATAAATATGGCTAACCAACGTTGGATGCCCTAGAACACTTCTAATATAACTTCCCTGCAGAAAATGAGCTGAAAGAAATGATTCTAGATGGGTTATTTAGATCTCCCCAATCTAGGTCTCTAAAACAATGCTCAATGAGAGAGCTTACAACAACATAAGAACATAAGCATGAACTCTGCAACTCTGAATACATCATAAGAGGGAAATGTTACAGCCATCATTATATTATGATATATCAGCAGAAATATACAAGAAATAGTTGAGGGACAAGCCATTCAAACTCTAAGAGTAATGCTCCAATGAATAAGTAGTGAAATACAAGAGTAGCTGCAACTCCAAAAAATGCCGGAGTAGCTGAAAATACATAGTGTATATGAAGGCATAAGTTGATGAATATGAATACATACATATGTGGCTGAAGGAATACAAGAAATAATCCCAATAACAAGAAATGGGCTGAAATACAAGATTTCTAGCCAATCTAGGAAGATTGCTAGAAATGCTGGAGAAACCCAAAATGTGACAATTGTGTTGTCAATGCAACTGATACAAAATGTAAATGAGGCCATGGGAGATCTGAAATGTAGATGCCCTCCTCTGATCACGTCTCTAATACAAAGGTATGATCCCTTTGTCTCAGAAACATCCTCCTCTGAAGCACAGGAACCCCTCTCTCACTGCCTCCTCTGAAATAACGTAGTTTCTCTCATGGAATGCACAGTGGGACATGATGGAAGTGTTGGCCCATGCCAACTGATCTGAAATATAGCCCAGGAATCCTCCTTGTAGCTCCTCCAATGAATAGATCACTCCTCCACTAAAGAAAACTGAACAAGAGAGACTCCATGAGTTCCTCTCTAGCTGCACCCAGCTACACAATGTCCTCTCTGCTGCAGAGCTAACACTGTAGGAGATGAATGAAGCTATGGCCAATGCCGGATTGAGGAAAATCAGCTCAATCCTCATCCTTTCTTGAGGAAGAGCTAGGGATTCCCGACCGGGAACACCCTAGTGCCCGAGGGCACCATCACCTTGCTAAACAGCCCAGGGATGCAAGCTCTTGTAGACCCTTGTCTGAAATCTAAAACATAGCATAATGCAAATGGGCTGCCATCTCCTCCATATAAAGTGAGAGAAATATTCTCCACCATGGTCCCACCAATTAGGGTTTCCACCCTTGCATGTAGCTCTTCCCTCCAAAACTGCACAGCTTCTCTAGGAAGCGTCTTCCTCCTTGGGCAGTGCTGTTGACTTTAGTCAATGGTGACTAATCAAGTGAGCTGGTTTCCATTCACACCCTTGGTGTTTATTTCAGCTGCTTTATTCACTCCCCTTTCACATTAGGAGTGTTATTTCTTCATCTAAAAAGAGGCTAAGGTGTCTCCTTGCCCATTTTATTAATCAAAAATAAAATGTGCAACTATAATGTTCCATTTTAGCTTGAGGCTAAAATTGGGACATTACATTGAAACTAGTGAAATGAATCACATAGTGTCATTCATCACTTTCGGGGCTTGCACCTGGTAACCAGGACTTCACAGGGGGTCACCATCCTAGAACTCCTCTGGCTCAAGCGCGCTTAACTGTGGATTTTTCCCCACAATCTAGCCCACTTAGCTTGCTACCACATTTTCAAAAGCTTAGCAACTATTGTGCCTCATGAACCATTCAAAAAGAGATCCATTTTCTCTTAGTATTTTAAGTATGAGGGGTTTCCACAGTGCATTATATTAGATTTCAACTGCGTTAATTTAGTCATTCATCTATGACCATTTCCATGAGAGGTAGTTGTAACTGACTAATTTCTCATGATTTTTGAATAGTCCACTTAGCACTCATTGCATCAGGTGATGCTCACAAGGGTGAAGAAGTGGGATTGAAACTAGTGAAATGAATCACATGGCATCAATAATCACTTCCTGGGCTTGCACCCGTTAACCAGGACTTCTCGGGAGGTCACCCATCCCAAAACTCCTTTGGCTCAAGCACACTTAACTGTGGAGTTTTCCCCACCATCAAGCCCAATTAGCTTGCACTGCAGAAACCCCTCATACTTAATAATATTTTAATTATGCACCAATATCTAGACTAATTAAATATTTTGTTATAAATATAAGGGTTTTCCCATTAATTTACCACCTTTGGTTGCCAAAATATCACTCTAGATCTATACTTTTGGTCTAACTATTGATCCACCATCATAGTCATATTTTGCTATCATTTTTTGTCTGGGTTTTCTACACCATCAAGAGAGAGGAATTTTAGATCTGAAGTGCTGAGGACTTACAAGAACCCATCCCATTAAGGAGAATAGGGAACACCCTCTTGTGTTTTCCTCCTAGGTGCCATTAATACAAAATTCATTCAACATATTCTTGTCTTGTCTATTGGATGCATGGAGTAAATCTTATTTTTTCTACTGCTTAATGTCTTATAATGCGTAGATCTATATTTTTAAAGCATTTATCTTGATCACCTAACTACAAATCTGAGGATATTAGCAGCCATATTTGTTGTTAGGGCTATTTTTTATGCGCAGCTAAAGTGGTCTTTTTTCGTACACTTAGAATTAAGATTCATAGTAACAACTGGAGAATCCACAAGGGTTTACGATTACGACCTCTGTCGTTTTTCTAATCCTTTCATATCTAACTTCTTCAAACCCTAGGATTTTTCTTTAGCCCCTTGTTTTTTATTTTCTTGGTGTTGTTTTTAACCTATAAAACCCTAAAATGATAATAATTCCGACTTCTGTGTGTTTTCGGACCTATTGCGCAGGTGACAGACATTAACCATAGTTGAGACAACAATTTTTTCTGAAACCTGCCACCGAGAGTGCTGGAAGTGAAGGTCGCACTTTTTGGCCAAAAACTTGCGACCTGGACCCTGAGGACGCACTTTTCATCCCAAAAAATGTGACCTCTGCTGAAAACAGTTCAGAAACTGCGACCTAGACTTTTTGCAAGGATTTTTCTGAAAGTTTTCAGGGTTTTTCTGAGCCTCTATTCAGGGTTGTCTGACCTCTGTCTCTGCCCATTTTGGACCTGTACTTGTTCTGTTTTTCTCAACTAAGTGGGAACCTATCCCCTTAGGGCTTCAGTACCCTCCACTTTTTGTGGAAGAGTTTTTGCTATTGCAGGTTGTTTGAAATTTCAGAGTCTTCAGCCACTTTTCCAGATCTGATACCTCACCTTCAGATCTGCTTCAGATTGGCTTGTTATCCATCCAAATCACCTCATTTAGCTTTGTTTGGATTTTCCTCTAGGGTTCACTCCATTTCCCTTCAGGAGATAGCCTTTCGCCACCTCTTTTGCAGCAATTTTTCCTCTGATTTGTTGCTGTTTTTTGTACCACTTTCCAGCAAACCTTGCCTTTTAGATCCCTGTCCCTCTTGACCTTAGATCTATTGGATTTTTAGTGTGTTTTTCTTAGTTTTTTCTCATCTATAGACTAGTTGTTGAGAGACCCACCTCCCTAGGTTTATATTATTTCATTATTAGCTATTTATTTTCTGTTTTTGCAGGCCTATATACTGTCATTTACAGGTTTATTTATAGCTATACAACACACTTTTTATTTTTCTCTACAAATGTATAGGTTTAAAAGTTAAAATTTACACAGTTTTACACACACACCCTAAGCGAAAAAGGGCTTGGTTAACACTTCCAAGTAAAGACTCTAAAACATTGAAATCAATTGATCCTGCACCTCTTTTCCATTGTTTCGACATTGTAATCAGTTGATCCTGCACCTCCCTGCCCTTGTCGGTCTCTTTTTCCTTTGTGTCATGTTGTGTCGTCACTATTGCGCCACAAAGGCATTTATCTCGGAGGCTTCTTGGCATTCATCCTTAGTTTCTGGTAGGAAGACTTACTGCTCCCCGTAGGATTCGAGTTAGTCCTCCACAGAGTCCGCACACCGACTCTTCTTCTGGTCCTTTGGGCTCTCCTTCTCATTTCTCCTTTGGTTCTCCCCCTGACACCTTCACCATGTCTGGTGCAGGACCTAATGTTGGTGGTAACCCCGGCCCTCAGGCTGGGAATAACACTAGTAGGACTGCAACGGACACTATCTCGGCTACACCCTCGCTCATCTTCATGGCAGGCCTCAGCCTCCCCGATTTTGACTAGTTAATAAATGACCCTATACACCATGACGCTAGTTGGATTACTATGCCGACAAAGCTCCCTTCTGACATCCCAAAGTTTGAAGTCCTTGCTGGAGAAGATATTTCAAATCATGTTTGATCTTTCCACATGTGGTGTTTGTCTAACTCCATTACCAATGACTCTGTCCATCTTCGGTTGTTCCAACGAAAACTTACAGATGCAACTTCTAAGTGGTATGTTGATTAATCCACTTCCTCTCATACCACCTTTGCAACTCTTGTCTGAGATTTTTTTGTCTTACTTCCAACTTCGTTATGACACTGGTATTAAACTTTTGACTTCTTTCCGTCAATCATCTGCGACCCGCCTATCCGAACTTATCCAGGAATGACGGAGAAGAAAGAGCCTATGTCAATCCCCTACCTTTGAATACCGTGTCTACATGGATTGGTTCCTTTGATCTCTCTTTCCCTATCAGGAAAGATGTCGCATCGCATTTTCCTCAAACCGAAGAATCCACCCTCCAAATGGCATTAAAATGTGACCTGATCTACGCTCAATCAGGTTATGTTTATACCGTTCTACCTGATGTTCCTAGACGTGGTGGTGCCAATGCACCGAGGGCACCTCATGCCACCGACAGTATCATTGGAGCTCTCTCTTATCCATACGCTCAACCTCCCATGGGTTATGGTTTTCTTAGGGGGGGGCAACATCTCCTGCACTTTTCCCCCTCCTGATAGCACGTATCCAGGATATGGAATGCCTCCTCTTTTGGCCCAACCTCTTGTTTACCACACTGTTACCCAACCTCCTTATTATCCGTATCTGCAACTTGGTGCTCCATCTCCTCCAGCATTAGCACCTCTGCCTCCCTTTCCTTCTCAACCCCTGCAATAACAGCCACCACCCCCTCAGGAGCAAGCGGATGCACAACAGGGATTTATGGCTACCAAACCACCTAAAGGATAGGTGGCCACTCAAAATCTTCCATCTGGTACCTCTGATTACCAGGTTCTCAGGATGAACTCTACCCAACCTCTAACCATAGACATTAATATTCAGACTCGGTCCCGTTAGTACAATAAGCCTCCCGCTACGTCTATCCCTGAGCCACCTCCTTTGGTCTTTATAGAGCCTCTTTCGACATCTAATGGTCCCTTGTAGATCCCTCAGCCTAAGGCAGAGTTTCATACCAAGATCCCTAAAGGACCACTACGTTGAAATGCTGCTTTAGGAAAAGCTGCCCATTCGTATAGCATAATAGATGATTTGGCGCAATCTCCTGCTGCCATTTCAACATTGGAACTCCTCCAGTCGTGCCCTTCACAATGAAAATCTCTACTATCTGCCATGGGCAATGTAGATCCTTCTGATGATCGATTGATTTTCTTTGATGTTGAATGGTCAGAACGTCCTCTTCTCCCTGCTTCTGTCGCCTTCCAAATCCTATTCAAGATCTGGAACACCAATGTTTCCCGGTGCATTATTGATGAGGGGGCATCCACCTGTGTGATGTACGCTTTGGTTTGGAAGCAACTCGGATCACCTGAGTTGGCTCCTTCCACGATTAATCTCCGAGCGTTGGATGGCCACGCCTCCCAACCCATTGGCTTATTCCGCAATTGTCCTATTAATCTTGCGGGCAAGACTGTTTGCGTTGACGTAGAAGTCATAGATGCCCCCTTAGATTACAACATTCTATTGGGTCATATCTACACCTATGTGATGTCTGCTATCCCATCTATGGTTCACTGCAAGATGTTCTTCCCTCATAATGGAAATATCGTCACCATTGATCAGTTGACATATTACGAACTGAAGTCTTAGACCTCCTCTGAGTCCACCATCTCTTCGGTGGCCAATAAGCAAACCGTCGATCCTTTGACCAGTATCTCACCTGGAGTCTACAAAGATTCGTCCTTGCTTGGGACATTCCCTAGTCTTCCCCCTCCTATCTCTGATCCCAGCTCATTGAATGTTTGCATGATGCAATCATCTCAGGTTGCCCTCAAGCAGACCACCTCGGACAGTCAGCAGTCTCCTCGCCCCCCATAGCCTACACCTAGCCCTTCGATTCAGCCTTCTGGACCTCCTGCTCCTGGCCCTTCAGTTGGTATCCATGAGCCTCTTTACCCTCCTGGAATGGTTCCGCCAGGCCTTAACCTTTTAGTAGTCGTCCCGCCTGGCCATTACCCCTCTGTTCAGATATCGTTCCTAGCTCCTCCCCTAGAAGTGTACACCGTATCTGTCATGGCCACCCTCTCTCTTCCTAACTTGATGTTACACCATTTTTTTGGTCATCTAACCTATTATTATTAGATGAACCCAAGTACACCATGTAAGACCAATTTTACCCTAAGTAAAATTGCTTTCACCATGTGAAATAACTTATTTGTCTACATTTCCTGGTCATATTTAACCCAAAACAAGGAAATCAATTAAATAAATCCTTATTTATTTAATTATTTCCTAAGAATAAGTTATTTAAATCATTATTTAAATAATATTCTTAGTTAAATTTGACTAAATCATCCATAAATAGTTAAATAAACCATTATTTGTTTAATTGTATTCCCATCATTTCCCTAAAATGATAAATAAATCATTTATTTATTTATTATTTATAAATAAAGGAATTGACCCAAGTCAAAAATCCTTTTCCCTCCAACAAATATAATAAAATATTCCTAAAGGGTGGTTCTAGAATTCGATTAATAATATTTTATTTATGCACCAAGTTCTAGACCGCCCTAATATTTTGTTATAAATAGAAGGGTTTTCCCCACTCATTAGTCACCTCCATTGCATTAGATCACTCTGGATCTATACTAGGTCACATTCTCCATTTTTTCCTTATGAGCTCCCATTGAGTTCTATGTTTGTCTGGGTTTTCCACAACAACAAGAGAGGAATTTTAGATTTGAAACACTGAGGACTTTCAAGAACCCATCCCATTGAGGAGAACCAGAAAACACCTTTCTTGTTTTCCTCTCAGGTGCCCCCTTCTTAATATAATATAAAAATTCTTTCAAATACATTGTTCTTGTCTTGTCTATTGGATGCATGGAGCCACATTTTACTTTATCTGCTTAATGTCTTTTATGCTTAGATATGGATTTGTGCAGCATTATTTGGATCACCTAATTGCAGATTTGAAGATATTTGGCAGCCATAATCGATGTTAGGGCTATTTTTTATGCGTAGCTAAAGTGGTATTTTACGATGAAAGATTCATAATAACAATTGGTGACTCCACACGGGTTTTCTTTTGTGACCGGTGTCGTTTTATATATTCCTGCATAGTTTCAGAACTTAGGGATTCTCTTCCATTTTCTGTTTTTCCTATTTTTATGGTGCTTTCCACCTCTAAAACCCTCAAACATCAAAATTTTTAACTTCCGTGTGTTTCTAGCCCTATTGCATAGGTGACAGACATCAGCCACAGTTGAGACGACAACTTTTTCTGAAATTTGCCGCTGAGAGACCCGGATCTGCAGGTCGCACTTATTGGCCCAAAAACTGCGACCTGTCCTTGATGTCGCACTTTTCTACCCCAAATATGTGACCTGGACTGAAAACAGGTCAGGACCTGCGACCTGCACTTTTTTATGCAATTTTCCAGCACTTTTTCTGGGTCTGTCTGAAGCTTCTGTGAGGGTTTTCCAGCCTCTGTCTCCGCCCGTTTAGACCTGTTTCTGATCTGTTTCACTCTACTAAGTGGGAATCTTGCCCTTTAGGGCTCTAGTACCCTCCACTTTTTGTGGGAGAGTTTTTTCTGTTTCAGAAGTATAAATTTACAGAGTTTCAGCCTTGTTCCTTTCTGATTTGATACCTCATTTTCAGATCCCTTTAGATCAGCTCTTATCCCTTTCAAATCACCTCATCTAGTTTTGTTTGGGTTCATTTCTAGGGCCGCCTCCTTGTCCCTTATGTTTTTAGCTGATATCCTCCTTTTTAACAGCAACCTTGCCCCTGCCTCTTTGCTGTTCTCTGCACCTCTTTTTAGCAGATTTCTCCTTTAGATCACCGTCCCTCCCGACCTTCGATCTATTGGCCTCTTTTTCACGTGCTTTGCTTAGTTTTTTCCCTCTTATAGACTAGTTTTGAGAGACCTGCCTTCTTGGGTTATATTGATGCATTGTTAGCTGTTAATTTTCTGTTCTTTCAGTCTTATTTACTGCAGATTTATTTTACGCAACACACTTTTTCTTTTACTCTCAAAATGTCTGGGTTTAAACAAATTAAAATTAACACATGCCACACATTGAACCTAAGTGAAGAAGAGCCTAGTTAACACTGCCTGGAAAAGCCTTTAAAATCAATTGACACTGCACCTCTCTGCCCTTGTTTCGAAATTGACCTCACTTGATTTTGCCTCTCCCTGCCCTTGTCAGTTTTTCTTCTTCCCGTCATCATTGCGCCCCCAAGGCGTTTGTCCTGGAGAATTCTTGGCCTTCACCCTCAGTTTCCAGTTGGTTGACTTCCTCCTTTCCGTCGTCATCGGGTAAGTCCTCCCCCGAGTCCGCACTCCGACTCTTCTTCTGATTGTTCAGGTTCTCCCCCTACTCCTGGTTCTCCCCCTGTTACTTTCACCATGTCTACTTCAGGGCCTATTACCAGCAGCAACCCCAGTTCTACTGCTGGGTCTGTTTCCAATGGAACCACTACGGGACCTACCTCGACTGCCCTTTTGCTCCCTTATATGGCCGGCCTCAGTCTCCCCGACTTCAATCAGTTGATTAATGATCCTATCTGCCATGATGTCAGTTGACCTGATATGCCAACCAAGCTCCCCTCGGACATTCCCAAGTTCGAAGGCCTTGCTAGTGAAGATCCCTCCAACCATATCCGATCTTTCCACATGTGGTGTTCCTCCAATTCCATTATTGATGACTCCATTCATCTTAGATTGTTCCAACGCACACTTACCGGCGAAGCTTATAAATGGTATGTTGAACATGCCACCTCCTCCCATACCACTTTTGCAACCATTGCCCAAGCCTTTTTATCTTATTTCCAGCTCCCTCTCTGATACAACACTGGTACCGAGCTTTTAACCTCTTTCCGTCAATCATCTTCGACCTGTCTTTCCGCCCATGTCCAGGAATGGCGATGAAGAAGAAGCTTATGTCGTGCTCCTCCCTTTGAAGATTGGGTTTATATGGACTGGTTCCCTCGTTCTCTCTTACCTCCCATTGGCAAAGATGTCACCTTCATTTCCCTAGAAAAGAAGAAGCTGCCCTCCAAATAGCCTTGAAATATGACCTTATTTATGCTCAATCTGGTTATGTTTATACCGTCCTTCATGAATTCCCCAAGCCCGGTGGCGCTAACGCCCTAGGGGCATCTCCCTCTGTTGATGGTATTTCCGGAGCTATTTCACATACCTCTGCTCAGCCTCTAATGAGCTATGGTTTCCCTCCAGGAGGGGCCAACACCTCCGGCACTTTTCCCCCTCCAGGTAGCATGTATCCAGGATACAGCATGCCTCCTCCTTTTGCCCACACTCCTGCTTACCTCAATGTTACCCATCCTAACCCTTATCCTTACCCACAGCCTGGTGTCCCAGCTCCTCTAGCATTTGGACCTCCCACTCCCTTGCCTTCTCCACCCTCGCAACCGCACTTACTACCCCCTCCAGGGCAAGTATTTGCACAGCAGGGGGAAACTAATCTTCTTCCTTCTCAAAGAAAGAGGAAAGGCAATCAATTTGCTTCTGGTAATCATGGATCCAATCCTACAAGTATTGACTCTACCACTGCCAACCAGCCATAGGGCTCTCAGCCCAAGCCGAACAGGCTGCTTCGCACAAATAAGCCCTGTTCGTGTTGTAGTTTTTATGGTCATTACACTCACGATTGTCCTTTATTACCAAAAATGCGGTAGATTTGGGAGTCTCAGGCCACCGTGCAGGGACAACACTCCTCCCCTACTGTCCCTCCCAATCCAGCTACTTCTCAACCCACTGTGTTTACCAATCCTTTCCCTCAACAAGGATTTGTGGCCACTCAATCACCTCATGCCCCGGTAACCACTCAACCTTCCCCTTCTGGTTCCTCCGATTACCAGATCCTCATGATGGCCTCTGACCAACCTCTCACCGTCGACCTTAACCTTCAAACTTGGTCCAGCCAGTATTCCACGCCTCCTGTTTCGTCTGTCTCCGAGTCCCCATCTTCAGGTCCTACAGAGCCTCTGTCGACACCCAATGGTCCCTTGCAAATCCCTCCGCCCAAAGCTGAGGTTCATACCAAGACTCCTAAGGGCCCATTAAACCGAAATGCTGCCTTTGGTCAGGCTGCCCATTCATACAACACAGTAGATGATCTGGCACAATCTCCTACTGCCATTTCAACATTGGAACTCCTCTAGTCATGTCCTTCTCAAAATAAGGCTCTACTATCTATCGTGGGTGATGTAGATCCTACTGATGACCAATTGATTGTTTTCGACACCCGCCAGTCAGACCATCCCACTCTTCCTGCTTCTGTTGCTTTCCAAATCCCAGTCAAAATCTGAAATGCCAACGTCACTCGGTGTATTATTGATGAGGGGGCATCTACTTGTGTGATGTCTGCTTCAGTTTGGAAAAAAATTGGATCTCCTGAGCTGGCCCCTTCCACAACCACCCTTCGTGCGTGGGATGGCCATGCCTCCCAACCCATCGGCCTTTTCCGTAACTGTCCTATTACCCTTTAAGGTAAAACTGTTTGTGTCGACGTTGAAGTTATCGACTCCCCTCTTGACTACAACATTCTTTTGGGGCATAGTTACACCTATGCCATGTCTTTCATCCCATCCGCAGTCCACCACAAGATGATTTTCCCTCATAATGGAAAGATTGTCACTATTGACCAGTTGACTTACCATGAACAAAAATCTCAGACCTCCCCTAAGTTCACCATCTCTACTGTCACCAATAAGCAAACTATTGATTCTTTGACCATTGTTTCCCCTAGCATCTACAAATATTCCTCCTTGCTTTGCACTTTTCTAGGTCCTCCCCCTCCTCCTGTCTCAGACCTCAGCTTAGAAAATTTTTGCATGATGCAGTCATCTTAGGCCGACCTTCCACAGCTTGCTTCGGCCAGTTAGCAACCTCAATCTTGCCCACCGCAACCTGCTCCTAGTCCTTCGCTTTAGTCGACCGACCCTCTCCCGCCTGGACCTTCCCATCACCCTCCCACTCAGGAACCACCCTACCTTCCTGAGTCGGTTCCCTTAGGTCTCCACCATATGTGATTCGTCCCTCCTGGCCATTACCCCACCGGTCAGATACCTTTCCTTGGTCCCCCCCCCCCCCCGGAGTCTATTCGGTTCCCGTCATGGCCACCCTTTCCCTCTCTAATTTAACCTTGGGAATACCAGTATGGTATCTTACTCCTCTAGCTGAAACCCCACCGGGCCACCCCAAACCATACATTGCTGTGACACCTGTACAACCGATTCCCTTTGATCCTTCCACAGGTATAGTACCCCTAGCCACTCTGCAGGACCCTCCTCATGCTACGATAGCTATAGGCAAGAAAAGAAAAACTCGCAATGGGGCATCCAAGGACAAGGCCACCGCACCCGACCCTACCCCTCCCCTACCTGCCAAGCCTTGTGCCTTGTGTGATGGTATCAGTCATCCCACCCATACTTGTCCTGAGTTGCCCCATATCCAACCCATGGTTAAAGTCGCGTTCCCCGAATCTACGGTCCCCGAAACCTCTGTTTCTTCCTCATCCGCCGCCAAGAACCCAAAGAATCTTTGCACCAACAAACCCTGTGCTCTGTGTGGTGTCCATGGCGATTATTCTCACCATTTTCCTCACCTCACGCATTACCGAGCCTCTTTAGAGGTCATTCGCGAGTACGAAGTTGAGCAAAGTCAATCCTCCTCTCCCATCCTTGCTGAATATGCGTCAGGTCTACTCAAGGATCACCCTGCTACCATTGACATTCCTCCCCCTGATGTTGAGATGTTGGAACCTGCTGCCCCCCTCCTATACCTATCATCATCCGCACGACCCTCGGAGTACATTCCCTCTGAATCCACTCCATATGTTTTACTTGATTCCCCTGCAGCCACATTCTCGTGCTCTTCATGTTTTGACCATATTTTTACCTGTTCTTATGTCATTCCCCTTGATGACCTGTACCTGTGCCTCTCTTCCCATACTAATGATTTAGGTAGCTTTGCAGCGTCATGTGGTTTCCGTGACCTTTCCATTTCCTTCCATAATCACGATCATACCATCCGTATCTATGATATTCTTCGCAGCCTGAGTTCCTGCTCTTCATCTGATAGTTCTCATTCATCTCCGTCTAGTCGATCTATGAGTCCTAGACTTCCTACTCAGACTGATCCCTCCCATAGTTGTCAGTGGATGTCTACCCTCCACTCACGCTGCCATCCTCATTCTCATCCCTCCCATTTCTTGTCTTGTGACACTATTCCATAGGCCCTCTCGTCCACACCTTATCTTGGCTATGTCGATGGGGCAAGTCGCTATTCCCAGAATCTCGCTTCGGCAGCATGGGCCATCTTTACCCCCTTGCATACCCTGGTTCTTGCAAATGGGGTCTGCATTGGTAATGCCACCAATAATCAGGCCGAATGCGATGCAGTACGTGGTCTCTTAGTCGATGCCCTCTCTCATCAGATCCTCCATCTGCACATTCATTTAGATTCCCTGCTTCTTGTCTTACAACTTAATGGCGTCTATCGTGTGCATAACCCTATCTTGTTTAGACAATATTTACGAGTAAAACTTTTGATACGTGAATTTAGATCCATTACTTTCCACCATATCCCTAGAAGTCAAAATCACTACGTAGATGAAATCGCAAATCATGTTCTAGACTGGCATTTATCACACACAAGACAATAACATTTAAAATCATCAAAAAAATGTATATAAATCATATATATCATATAACATGTGTTTTTAGAGTCCATCTACTCTGAAGCATATGACATGCCCATAGCATGTTACAACAAAAAGAACTACAAAAATGGGGGGCACCACTTGCCCCTACATAGACGCTGGGGGGAACCACCTGCCCTACATCTAATCACTCTCTGGAGGATCTTAAGCCAACGACTCTACTCCCACAGCTCGTAGATCACACACAGTTTGACCGGCCATCGCCATGTGTCACATGATACCTCGCCATTCTGAGGGTAGCCCAATACATAACTCTATGTACTGGTCGTCTAAATCCTGCCAACCACGCTCTGACACACCGGTCAGTAGCCCCTAACATCTACGACGGATGTCCTCCAACAGAGTGGCCATATCCTCGTTCTGTGCCGTCCTTGATCCACTTGCACCTGTAGCTCCTGCTACTGCAGGTCATCCCATATATCTGGCCGGTTTTACCAGAGCTATATCTGCATTCCAAAAACTATAAGGATTAGTACCATGAATACTAGTCACAAACTCTAAAATGCACATAACAGATTAGTTTCTTGTCACTTACCATTGGGTCCCCATACTCGACCAAGCGGAAGTGACAAGTTTGGATCTCCCCAATAACTCATCCCACTATAGGGATATTCGTCTATGTATAATGGCATCTGATCCCAATGGGCGAAGAACTCTGGTCGGAACACCCATCCGACCGCCCCTCCCCCTCCTCTACATAGTAGTCACCCCCACCGACGCATCCAGGGCTCTCTCGGATCCCCATCAGGTAGCTGTATATGAGGTCGTAAGGTCAGGATCTTCTCAAAGAAGAAATACCACAATACCGTCCCATAGGCACAATCATGATTCACTTGCCGCTTGCATAGCAACAGTTGTCGTTTCACCGACACCAACATCATCTGGGCCCACCCATAGTAGGTCCCACCCAACACACTCCCTACAATCATCATCTGCCCTCCAGTGATGTGATGGAATGCTTGGCTGCCCAAAATATGTAACACTGCTACTGCCACTGCCCAGGTCTCCAACCTCTCTAAATCCCCAATCGATATCCGTGTCCCTTTGACTCAAACACCTGGTCGACAATGTCTCTCAACAAACTCCATGATGTTACGCCCTCACGGTAACATTGGCTGTGTATTTCCCACCATCCCTAATAGCGGGAGACCAATTAGGAAATATAGATCTTGGACTATCAGCTCAATCCTGTGCCCCTACACTATAAACACCTCATGGTCTGGATCCCAGTAACTGATAATCCGAGCCAACAAAGGCTCACTAGCCCTCATCAAAGGGTTCTCCACAAATTTCAGAACCCCAAACCTAGCCAATGCACGACGAACACCCTGATCCGCTTGGATTTCCATCGGTAATGTACCTAGGTCTCTCCCCCTCCATTTGATCCGTATATCTGCCATATCTACACAAAACCATCATCTTTGTCAGTTTACAGATAAAAAAAACTGCATTTCCTTACACCAAAACTGAATCTCAGCCCATAACAACACTGAAACCACACCCATCTAACAGGTCGCACTTTCTGGCCAAATCCTGGGCCAGGTCGCACTTTTCAGGCCAAAATATTCATCCTCGGACGCATTTCTTGCCCCAAAAAGTGCGACCCGATTGTAATGATGAAGTAGGAGCAGTTACTGAGATTTAAAACCCTAATCTGAACTTTGAATCCATCAAAAACAAAGAGTATGATTAGGCCTCTTACCTGCAACTAACAGATCACGATTCCAACGGTCGGTTTGTCCGCTATGATCACTGCAAGATTTAGGGCCTTCTCTCCTCTCCACATTCACCACAGCTACACAAGCAAATGAATGATTTTGGAGGGAAAATGCCTTATTAGAAGGAAAACCCCTGTTTTTTCTTTCGCCCGCTGCGACCAAACCGTAGCCCCGTTTGACACACCGTCTGCATCGTTGGAAAGCTCTCACTGAGTACTCAAATGGGTATCTATTAGTTTGTCATGTTTGGATACTTAACTAGGAAAAATTTTGTCCACGAAGGGTCCCTTCATCTCTCCTTCCAATCGAAATTCTTCACTTACAATGCTTGTACTTGGGGCACCACTTTACCTCTTTACTTGGCTTTGTTCATGTAGATTTTCATCATGAGATACCATCTTGTACTCATGTTTTTATAGTCCCCCATTGGACCTTCTCTGTGTGGCAGCACCATCGAGTCGCCCTTGTTTAGAGCATCCGAGTTGAGTCATCATCCATCATGGAGTCTATATCGAGCCCTTTAATTTCCCACTATAGCCCTCTATCCTGCATCGCTTGGTCCCTCTCTCATGTTGCACATTTTGGCCTTCCATATCATTGTCACTTATCCTCCCTGATATTGCATCAGTTGCTGCCAAGCCATTCATACCCCTTATGCTCTAACAAGGGAAGTCGTCCATCCGCTACTCAGTATCCCCCATCTCATTATCGTCATCAGTGTCTGTCTGTTAGTCGCTCTACTATTTTCTCCCGTGCCTTAGTTGATATTCCCTTATTATCTCACCTATGGTGGACCTACTTATGTCAACATCAGATCATTTACTCCAGAAGCCAGGTCTAGGGGGCAGTGTACCTTGGTTCAGGCTCTTTTTCAGCATGATCGTGATCTATACACTTGATAGTCCAGTGATGCAGCAACAACTCTTGGTGATTCCCGGGTGTGTGTTAGATGTCTCAACCCTCATGAGGGGGTGGCCCTGCAGGTAGCCCCCCCACATGCTCGGATGACTTCTTCATTTCAGCCTTGATGCAGCTCCTCCCATTTGATGATATTGGACCTCAGCCGCTTGTAGCGCCTCTTCGATTTGCATGTATCGGTCAGATTTTGCGAGCCCTTCCCCGTGTGTAGGGGGAATTTGGGCGTATTTGTATCTCATGTACTAAAATATTATTATATAAGTCTTGACGGTTATTCCAGGCATAACATGTATGTGGGATCTATCATTCTATTTTTCTGGCTCTTATTTATGCCAGCATATTCTTCCTGGTTCGGTTCCTTGTTTACTGGACTTCTTATTCTTTGTACTTTGTCTCGGCAGGCATAGGTATGCCTCCCTCGCTGCCTTTAGCATAGGTACCACTTCATAAACTATAGAATTGTTGCACCTATAAGTCTCGTCTCCTCAGGGTCTAGTCCTTTAGCAATTTAGACTACCTTACATTTCTCTCTCTCACTTCCTTCTTGATCTCTAGTGATTGAGTTCTTACAACGTACTTCGGTCATACGATTTGCTCCTAACACTCGTACGTTGGGGGGCAATCTGTTACACCATTTTTTTGGTCATCTAACCTATTATTATTAGATGAACCCAAGTACACCATGTAAGACCAATTTTACCCTAAGTAAAATTACTTTCACCATGTGAAATAACTTATTTGTCTACATTTCCTGGTCATATTTAACCCAAAACAAGGAAATAAATTAAATAAATTCTTATTTATTTAATTATTTCCTAAGAATAAGTTATTTAAATCATTATTTAAATAATATTCTTAGTTAAATTTGACTAAATCATCCATAAATAGTTAAATAAACCATTATTTATTTAATTATATTCCCATTATTTCCCTAAAATGATAAATAAATCATTTATTTATTTATTATTTATAAATAAAGGAATTGACCCAAGCCAAAAATCCTTTTCCCTCCAACAAATATAATAAAATATTCCTAAAGGGTGGTTCTAGAATTTGATTAATAATATTTTATTCATGCACCGAGTTCTAGACCGCCCTAATATTTTGTTATAAATAGAAGGGTTTTCCCCATTCATTAGTCACCTCCATTACATTAGATCACTTTGGATCTATATTAGGTCACATTCTCCATTTTTTCCTTATGAGCTCCCATTGAGTTCTATGTTTGTCTGGGTTTTCTACAACAACAAGAGAGAGGAATTTTAGATCTGAAATGCTGAGGACTTTCAAGAACCCATCCCATTGAGGAGAACCAGAAAAAACCTTTCTTGTTTTCCTCTTAGGTGCCCCCTTCTTAATATAATATAAAAATTCTTTCAAATACATTGTTCTTGTCTTGTCTATTGGATGCATGGAGCCACATTTTAATTTATCTGCTTAATGTATTTTATGCTTAGATCTGGATTTGTGCAGCATTATTTGGATCACCTAATTGCAGATTTAAAGATATTTGGCAGCCATAATTGATGTTAGGGCTATTTGTTATGCGTAGCT
The DNA here is from genome assembly GCA_034641835.2 of Pinus albicaulis. Classification (NCBI taxonomy): domain Eukaryota; kingdom Viridiplantae; phylum Streptophyta; class Pinopsida; order Pinales; family Pinaceae; genus Pinus; species Pinus albicaulis. The sequence goes on along the minus strand of CM076581.1, from coordinate 1,429,681,662 downwards.
AAAGTGGTCTTTTACGACGAAAGATTCATACTAACACTTGACCCTTGGGATTACCGTCTGGTACCTTGATCCTCTAGCTGCCACCCTGCTTGGTCAACCCCAACCTTATCTTTCTTTGACCCTGGTTCAACCGGTCCCCACGACTTTTCCCACTGCAACAGTGCCTCAGCCACCTCAACAGGAACCACCTCCTATTGCGACCACTTTGGGTAAGAAGGGTAAAGCTCACAAGAAGGAATCAAAAGACAAGGCTGCCCCGAAAAACCCTGCCTCTCCTTGCCCTCCAAAGAATACCATTCAGTGTGCTTTGTGTGATGTTTTTAGTCATGCCACCCATAGTTTTCTGAAGTTGCCTCATCTCAAGCCCATGGTTAATGTTGCGTCCCCTAAGTCTACGGTCCCGAAAACCTTTGTCCCTTCCTCAACTGTAGCCAGGAGCCCAAATAATATTCACACCAACCACCCCTATGCTTTGTGTGAACTCCATGGCCATTATACCCACCTCTTCCCGCGCCTTGAAGAGTACCGCTCCTCTTTGGAAGCGGTTCACCAATTTAAGGCCAAGCGCAACGAGTCCACCGCTCCCTTATTTGCACATTTTTCTTCGGCAAAACCAGAGGACACAAATGCTCCCATTGACATTCCCCCTCTTGATTTTGAGATGAAAGAGCCTTCGTCCACCATTTTCTACCTATCATCATCCATGAGCCCTCGGTGGAAGTCCCCTTGGAGACTTCCCCTGATGTTTCACCAGACCTCCCTTTAGCGATCACCCTAGGCTCAACATCAGTAGATCCTTTATCTGCTTACTCCTTTGTCACCACTTGTGACAATGTGCATGTGAACCTCTCTTCTCATGATGATGAGTCAGGTAGATTTGCTACGTCAGGTGGTATTTATTCCACCAGTCACCCCATCTTCTATTACGATGACGACATTATGGAAGTAGTCACCACCCCTGACTTTATCTACCCCCCCTTACATTGAACCCATGTATTCAAACCACATACAACTTGTGGCCATTACATTGACACCCAATGTTTGGGTAAGGGGGCACCCATATTTGAGAAACCGGGTGAAGAAATTCTCCACAACTCTCCTTGTGTATCTAGTCTTGTCGACTCTAGTACCATTATTATTCAACATTTAGAAGAACCTCTAGAGCCCTATATCACTTAAGATCACTCTAGGGATGATACCCCTCATCATTCCTTCATATTACATAAACAACCTAGTCCATTCGACATTGTTTTTAACCAACCTGCGAGTTTTCGGGGAGAACACCAGTTCATTATCTCCAAATCCTCTCTTTGGGATAATGACACCATGTATGCCAATTTGGAAACTTAAATTCCATTTGATTCATATATGCAGTACCAAAAGATATTGGTAATCTTCCATTCCCTTTCTCAAAATGCATAACCATGACGAAAAGAAATGGCACAATACATCATTAAAATGTGTTTAGGTTCCCCTTTTTTTTTCTAAATACATTTTGGAATGACCACAACATGCTTGGGGGAACCTATGCCCCTCAACCATAAAAATCCTAGATCTCAGCCAAAAATAGCACTGAAACCACCTTTCTCTGACAGGTCACACTTTTCAAGTCATTTCCTGGGACAGGTCACAGTTTTCTTCCCGGTACCTGCTACCCAGGTCGCAGAACAGACCCCCACAAGTGCGACCTGGCCTGTTCTTGAGTTCTGGTTACCTAAACTGAACTTTCATCTACTGAAATGAAAGAGTAGGATTAGGCCTCTTACCTATAACTGATGGATCTCAATTCCAATGGTCAGTTTGTCTGCTATGATTGCCGCAAGATTTAGGGCCTTTTCTCCCCACTACATTCACCATAGCTCCACCTGCAAATGAGTGAATTTGGAGGGAAAATGCCTTATTAAAAGAAAGCCCCTGATTTTTCTTTCACCTGTTGCAGCCATACCGTAGCCCAGTTTGATGAACCATCTGTACCATTGGAAAGCTATCACCAAGCCCTCAAATGGGTATCTGTAAGTTTTTAGTGACTTGATACTCCATCAGGACACTTTTTTTCCAAAGAAGCGTCACTTCACCCTCCTCAAAATTGAATTTCTTCACTTGCAACACTCGTACCGGGGGCACCACTTTTCTTCCATACTTGTCCACGCTCGTGTCGACTTTCTTCGTGAGTTACCATCTTGTACTCACTTTTTTATGGTCCCCATTGGACCTTTTCTGTGTGGTAGCACCATCGAGTCACCCTTTTTTAGAGCATCTGAGTTGTGTCATCATTGCATTCATGAAGTCTATCCTGAGTCCCTTTGCATCCCACTATAGTCCTCCATCCTTCAGTGCTTGGTCCCTCTCTCATGTTGCACATTATGGCCTTCAATCCCACTGTCCCCTATCCCTCATGATATTGTGTCTGTCGCTACCAGGTCATCTGTGCCCTTTATTATTTAACAAGGGAAGTTGTACGTTCGCTATTCAGTCCCCCCCATTCCATCATCATCATTGGTGTCAGTCTGTCAGTCGCTCTACTATTTTCTCTCGTACCTTATTTGAGGATCCTTTATTGCCTCACCTATGGCGGACCTCCTTCTGTCGACATACACTCATTCATTCTAGAAGACAGGTCTAGAGGGCGGTATACCTTGGGTCCAGCTTCCACTCTTGTTCGGTGCCTCGAATCAGACAAAAGGACTCCTTATTTCCCTTTGACTTGATTGTTTCTTAGCTCCAGCTCCTTTAAGCCTTATCGAGATCCGTATACTTGATGGTTCAGTGATGCAGAAGCTGATATCAGTGATTCCTGGGTGTGTGTGAGATGTCTCAGCCCTCATGAGGGGGTGGCCCTATAGGTAGCCCCCCACATACCCGGATGACCTCTTCATCACAACCTTTGATGCAGCTCCATACATTTGATGAATATAGCCTTAGCTGCTTGCAATGCCTTTTTGTTTGAATGTATCATTCATATTTTCAGAGCCCTTTCCTATTTTTAGGGGCATCTAGGTTGTATTTATATCTCATGTATTCAGATATTATTGTACAAGTCCTGGATGTTATCCCGGCCACAATATGTATGTGGGATTAATTATCGTGTTGTTTATTTGGCTCATGTTTATGCCAGCATGTACTATATTGGCCAGTCCCATGGTTTTCCGGATGCCTTCTTGTTTGTACTTTTCCTTGGCGGGCATAGGTATGCCTCTCCCGCAACCTATAGCATAGGTACTCACTCATCAAAGAGACTTGTCGCACCTGTAAGTCTTGCCTCCTAAGGGTCTAGTTCTTTCAGCACTTTGGTCTACCTTATACTTCTCTCTCTTTGACTTCTCCTTCGATGTATAGTGATTGAGTTCTTACAACGTACTTCGATCATACAATTAGCTCCTAATGCTTGCACGTCGGGGGGCAATCTGTTACACTATTTTTTGGTCATCTAACCTATTGTTATTATATGGACCCAAGTACACCATGTAAGACCAATTTTACGCTAAGTAAAATTTCATTCACTATGAAAAATAACTTAGTAAACCACCTTTATTAAGTTGTTTATGGTCTAAACAAGAAACCCCATGAGGAAATATTAAATAAATCTACATTTTTTTTATTTTCCTCAAAGAATAATTACTTAAACAACAATTAAATTAATATTCCTGGTTATATTTAACCCAAAACAGGGAAATTGATTAGATAAATCATTATTTATCTTATTATTTCCTAAGAATAATTATTTAAACCTTATTTAAATAATATTCTTTGTTAAATATGACTAAACCACCCTTAAATAACTAAATAAATAATTATTTATTTGATTATCACTCAACCACATCCTTAAAATGATAAATAAATCATTTATTTATTTATTATTTACAAATAAAGGGATTTGACCCAAGTCAAATTCTTTTTCCCTCCAACAAATATAATAAAATATTCCATAAAAGTTGGATCTTGATTTGGTTAATGATATTTTAATTATGCACCAATATCTAGACTAACTCAATATTTTGTTATAAATAGAAGGGTTTTCCCATTCATTTACCACCTTTGGTTGCCTAAAGATCACTCTGGATCTATACTTTTGGTCTGACTATTGATCCAATATCATAGTCATATTTTTCTATCATTTTTTGTCTGGGTTTTCTACACCATCAGGAGAGAGGAATTTTAGATCTGAAGTGCTGAGTACTTATAAGAACCCATCCCATTGAGGAGAACAGGGAACACCCTCTGGTGTTTTCCTCCCATTTTCCATTAATACAAAATTCATTCAACATATTCTTTTCTTGTCTATTGGATGCATGGAATAAATCTTGTTTTTTCTACTGCTTAATGTCTTCTAATGCATAGATCTAGATTTTTGCAACATTTATCTTGATCACCTAACTGCCGATCTAAGGATATTAGCAGCCATATTTGTTGTTAGGGCTATTTGTTATGCGCAGCTAAAGTGGTCTTTTTTCGTACACTTGGAATTAAGATTCATACTAACAACTGACCTACCGATGCACAGGCCTTATCCATCGGATGGCACAGGCAAGATATTCGAGCATCATCTCGCTAAAACTATCTGGGACAAGTACAAGGTAAAGTGTAACAAGCGAGGCTTCCTGATTGATACAATCAATGACCCCGGTACACGTCTGGGTACTCAAATCCTAGCTTGCAAGGTGATGCAGAAATTTCAGGCAATAACCACCCCTGCTCATGTAGTTCAAGTCACGGGTTGGTGTGAAATGGGCATCTGCCTTAACTGGTCCCAATAGTTGGTGGAATAATTCCTTGACAATGTGCTTGAGGCTCAGGAGCACGGCAAAGGATTATACTATTCATGGCTGATCCTGATAATTGTATTAGTTTCCTGGGAACTCCTAGAAGATGCAGTCTTTCCCCCTTGGAGCCTGGCATGTGTGAAGGAGCGCAGTTTTCCAACCTATAAGATTCCAAGGACCCTCAGTGGATTGAGGAAAATAAGACCTTCTGGATACTCTACGAGGGTGCTATCTCTGCAGCCATTGATTCCCAGCCACGCCTATCCCCAACTGTCTACAACAAGTACAAGCACATCGCTGCATTTCGAGTAACAATGCACAATGTGAAAATTCAGGCTCATAAGTAACGTACTTGGCATAATCTGCCATATATGACTACCAAGGCTGAAATTGAGCAGGTCATCGATGCTTGGCCGACGGAGTGGAAGGTTGCCGCCCCACCCACCGCCCTCGATGCAGCAGGTACTTCTGGCAACCCTATAGTATCCCAACCCACCATTCCAATCAGCTCAGCAACAACGCCAGAGATTCCTACCATCACGCCACAGGAAAACACCATCAATCCTACCATGCCACCTGAAGCAGACTCCCCATGGGACCAGAACAAAGAAGATGACACTGACGTAGGTACGCCGGTCCTACAGAATCGCAAACGGCCTTGCGTATCGTCCCAAGGGCCTCGAAAGAAGTGGAAAGCCACTAAGACCAGCACCAACGCGAAGGGTACCCTAACAGAGGACGATCTGGACAAGATTTCTAATGTTGTCACCACTGCGGATGCTGATCAATGGATTACTTGGGAAGAGTAGAACAAGGCTGCGATGGAATTTTTGTAGACAGAACTGCGAGCCCTTCTACTCAAAGCATACATCCTTCAAGCGATCATCGATCAAGTGAGGTAGAATCAAGTGAGAGAGGATCAAGCAGGGCAGTTGGACCAGAAGGGCCCTGTTACGACCCTACCAACCATTGAGGAAAGCCGAACATGCCAGCTCTCAGACGCTACCCTTACAATGGAACCCACTGACCTCTCCAACCAAGTCTGGGGATGCTTAGTTGCCCTTGATGTTAGTCGATCGGCCAATGAGCAGTTGTGTGAGATATTTACCGCCCTCACCTATGAATTGTAGCACCGGGAACTTTGTGCACAACATCACCTTAGTGAGGCCGAACAGACTATTCCGACCCACATTGCTGAAGCTGTGCAAATCCAAGCCGTGCATGCTGCCATTATCACATAGCAAGATACCTTGGAACAACTGATTGATAGACTATGTGAAGATATGTCAGGGGTGATTCCTGCTTTTATTGAGCCCTAGGCCAATATTGAAGGTCTGATAGCTGCTTTGAAGGCATCTCAGACTAAGGTATCATGTATCAAGCCTAAGTTTGAACTTCAGATTGCTTCGTTGTAGGCCAAGCTCCAGCCTAGAACCCCCCCCGGAGGAACATGCTTAGTGAGCTGCACTAATTACAAAGGCCACTGCTACTATCACTGCGAAAATCAGTCAGGGTGTCAGTTTGCTTGAAAATGTTATGGAAATTTGGTTCCAGGTGCAGTACATTCCTCTCCTCTATGAAATCGATCAGGAATTGACTAAGAAGGAGCAGGACTTTGAGAAGCTGGAAGCTATGATGTCCACCCTTATTCTATCTCATCACTTTTCATGACTTCAAACCAGCCATGCTCTTCGTAGTGACATTGTTGCGATCCAACGTAAAAATCAAATCCTCAGCGACCATTTGACACCCTGGTCGGAGGACGTCCTTAAGCTCTCATAGGACATAGACGAGGCAGTCCGACAGTTGAATCAGGCTCTTGACAGTGTCACCGCTGCCCTAGAAGGACCAACATCTCAGAAATTGGTGGAGATCACGTTGACGGTTGCCGCGCAGAGCCTTCAAGTGTTTCCTCCGCTTACTGCCTCCATGGAACAACTCAAAGAAAGGATGAAGATCTCACCCATGCTGTGACTCGGGATGAGTCACAAGATTGTGTTGGGGGCCTTTTGGAACGAGGTCCCCTAGCTGTGTTTTTGATATATTTTTTGTATTAATTGGTCTTGCATAGGGGCTTTGGGATGAGTCAAAGCCCCCAATGTATTGTGATGGGTCAAAGGGTAGACCTAGAGTCCGAAAATGGTTTGCAGACCACAAGATAATGTTGGCTATGATGATATAAATAGATGGATAGTTTGAGTCTTAAGGTAAGTAAGTAAGTAAGATTGATGCTACGTATGAATTGTTGAGATTTGTTTTGGGTAACGACTCCTGCTAGCTGTGTGCGCGGAGATCCTTAGTCCTGCTATGCGCGGACCCTGCTGGTTGTGTGTGCGGGATGTGACTTGGGTCTGTAATTGGGTTTTTGGATATTAATGAATGCTAAATCTATTGAAGTATCTTTATGGTATCTAAATTGGTTGTGTTTATTACTAAAGTACCTCTGCGTTATTGGAATAAGCTGTGAATGTGTCTATGATATATGAATTAGTTGCGATTGTAATGTTTTGTGGTGCTAATTGCTGATGCACACGTGGATGAGGATGTGTTAATCAGATCTGTTAATAATAGTAGTTTTTTTATGGTTACATGTTGGTTATACTATTAAGGGCTCGATAATAGGCTTGTTTCTATGTGAACCTGATAGAACTTGACGAGATCTACCTTAATTACCTCCTCTCTCCTAGGGTGCGGAAACTTGGTTACAACACCCACCCATACTACTTTGGGTGAGACCTTGGCCTATGAAAGTAGGTCATTGACGAAAGGGCCAGTAGTATAGGGGTTTTTTGGCAAACCTTAACTCCGAACTTGGGTCAGGACCCCTGAGGCCAACAACCATCATAGGTGGAAAGTTGTGATATGATTTCCAGGGTCTTCTTCTCACTTCTCTTCCAATTTTGGTATGTCCGAGGTGAGATTCGTGGGCATGGAGTGCCAATCGAGGCTGTGCGTGATGAGGTCATTATTTCTCTTTGATAGATCGAGAAGTTTTAATGATGCTAAAAATGGTAACTGAGTATTGACTGCCATTGTGTAGTGTGGGAAAACAATTATTTGAGTATGATGATATATGGAGTATGCCTAGGGAATATTACCTTGTGATGTACCTTGTTGTGTGTTATGTTGACTCCTTGAAGGGGTAGCACTCCTCTGCCCTTTGGGGGTTGTGGGAGGAGTTGAGTGTGGTGACCTTGCTAGGATTTCCACGGGTGTAGTGTTGGGTGACCCTTGGGGGTTTCCAACTAAATATGCCCCGATAAAGGATGAACCGATAATGGTGGTAGTGTGTCATATTTGACACCTAAATGGTGAAAGACCTGACACTTCTTCCTCTAATGGGGGGAGGTCCAAAAATGTCTAGATCGACGAGGTCTCGTTGGGTTTGTTATGGTGTCAACTAGGTTAATTTTGGATTTTTTTATTTATTTCCAGAGAGACGGAATATTATTAACAAAGAAAATATGATCACATACATAAAACAAAGTGAAAATGAAAATGTAATTTTTCCTTTAGATTAATTCTATGTGATCAAGCAAGAAAAAAATATGGTTTGGTTGTTTTGTGTATGATACTCAAAAGCCTAAAAATACCTAATCGTCCTCACACTCTCAAATGTAACTAGGCCTTGTGAAGATATCTTCTGATGGGTACTGGGGCTAACGTACCATTAGAACTGGCGACACCTTTCAACAGTGAAGAATCGACCAAGGTAAAGGTATGAGGATCTAGTGCTGCTTGCACCATCACCTATAGGGAATGATATCCTAGATTTGTACAGTAAAGTATCGTCATCCCACGTGAGCGTTTGAGTCTTGAGATTCTTCGTATTCAGCTACCAGTACCAAGCACTAGATGGGTCAGGTAGCCCCAAATAGTACCACACACATTGGGCCTAATCTTAACCCGCTTTGAAATGAGTCTCTGTAACGCTCAGGTATTATATTCTGTGGGCAGATAGACAACTTTTAAGCTCCCTAAAAAGTCAACATCTATGTTTCAAAATGTAGAATGACCATGACGGCTTATTAGATGCCTACAGTCAATGGTCCTAACCTAAACTATAATTTATTTTCTGGTCCTTATGGGGATAATTTAGTGAGTTAAATTAGTCATTATTTTTAGAGAGTCCTAATTTTCTTAAGGTGTGCCTTGGTGAAGCAACAATAAGAAGAGGACAAAGGTCCCAACACACTGGGTACCTTTTGGTCCAATTCTTACCGATGCTTTTTGTATGCTTTGGAGTGTACAACCATAAGTGTTATAAGATATGGGTATGTGGTGATCCTTTACAATACTTATCTAATTATGCTATGTGTGATTCTTCCTTGAAAAAAATAAACAATGTGCGGATGATGGGCCGCTTACACCCCTAGTTAGAATAAGTTTTGCACTATAGGGAGATGACAAATTATCTTAAGAAAGATTTTATATGCATACCCAGGCTCACCGAGAGGTGCAAGGGTGGCAGAGATTACTTGCCTTCTTTTCGATATCTTGGTCCTGGTCCCAAATCCTAATGAATAAATTGAACTAAACTAATGCAAAAAATTGAAAAACAAGAAATTAGCTAAAGATGTGTGTTGAAATTGGCAACAAGAAACAATGAAATTGGAATCTAGAAACAACATGACAGCACACACACTAGTGTGGGACCACAAGTCATGTAGTGATGGGTCCTAGCGATACATTAGTGTGCAATTCAATTTATTTAATAAATTGGAAATGTGTATAATTTAATTATCCCTTAATTAAATTGGATAATAAAATGTAATCTTATCTCATAAACACTTGTAATAGTTAACTGAGTGTGATAGACTCAGTTAGCTCATGAATTTCGAGTTGAGGGTGCTTGGTGAGGCATGCAGAGTGATTCTACTTGTTTTAGAGTCGAAGTTATAGTTAGTGCATTATTTTAATGCATGATAAATCAGTTAACTCAGTTAAGTGAGTTAAAGTCAGTTGAACTAGTTATAACTGTTTGTTGAACTAGTGAGAGGTCAAGTGAATTAAATCAGATTTAATTCACATGCATTTATTTTCCATGCAATTGATGACTTACTATTAATCACTTCATGCATTTCAGTTCTAGTGGAGATCGAGTTGAGACAAAAGGTTAAAGAGAAGTTGACTATCAGTTATATTATTAGAAAACTGCCCAAAAACAGTTAAAACACCACAAGATTTCCCATGATACTTGCGTAGTTGAGAAACGTTGAAATTCCTAAGGAATAGGGATCTCATTCCTCATAAATTGTGTGAGCAAGGCAGGTTGAAGACAGGCTGATAATTGGCAAAGTGTTGGCCCGATATTTTCTGGATCAGTGTGAGACGATAGGCAAAGTGCAGGAGACTCTTGTGATAAGAGTGCATTGTAATTGTTTCATGATTCCTTGGTGAATATACAATAGAATATAGAGGGGTTTTGAGTAGCAACCTTTCCCTGGGAAAATAACTGTGTTGTGGTTTGATTTTCTTCTTTCTTTACTTGTTGTAATTCACGATTGTGTCTATTTTCCGCAATTGATTGGTAGAAGGATTCGATATATTTATTTATTACATTTATTGATAAGATTGAATCTATTGATATAAATATGTTTGTATGATTTCTACATGGCATCATAGCACTGGAAATCACTATAGTGGATAATAAATTGAGTTTGTGGCTGAATAACATTCAAATTTTCAAAAGTACTCTTTGGTGCGACAATGAATCAAGATGGCTTTCAATGGCTTGAGATTGGAGTATGAACTCGAGGGTAGCTCTAATTAGATTTTGTGGAAATACAAAATGGAGGCAGTACTAGAGGACAACGGGTTGAAAGAATTAATTGAGAATGATATTCCCAAGCTCGGAGATGTAATATTCCCAAATGGGGAAAGCAACAATATAGTTCATAAAATGAAAGCAACAAAAAATATTTAACACATGAGACCATGACACCAATATGGAGTCATTAAATTATATATTAGGACAAAAAATCAATGCAAAATAGTGAGGCATTAACCATATACAATGAGGAAACAAGCCTCCCATAAGAAATCACTTCCAAAATGAGCTACTGTTACAATACAAAATGCCGGAGAGAAATTACAACACAATCATATTAAGCACAGCTATAGCTGGAGATGATAAATGATACAAAAGCACTTATATAGGCCCCAATAGAGTCTAGACATACATATCTAGGCACTAGATCAGCTTTCCAAGACAACCCAAGAGGGTTTCCAGAAAATGCACAAAATGCACCAATGTAAGATACAGCCCTAGGGCTGAAGATATGTTGCAAAAACAGAAATGAGAAGATATGGCTGAAGCTGATGTAGCTACAAATATTCTCTAATAGATCCTCCGGATGAAAGAATGGCCCCTCCACTGAAGAAATCACCTCCCAAAACAACCACTACAACTATCCCTGCAACTCCTCCCTAAAATAACACAGATGTGGACTGAAACAAAAATGTAGGGGATAAATACTCCTTAGCCTACTACTAAATGTGTCAATAAAGCTCAAGGGGCTTCTTTACGGGCCTTCCAATGGATGGAAACCTTCCTCCACTGCAAAACTAGCTCTAAAGACACCCAAACTGATTCTCCACTGTTGTAACCTGCAACATAGCAAAATATCCTGCAGAAACTGTGCTGATGAAGAAATATGTAGCTTGGCCTTAAGCCTAAATTTGGAAATGAAGTACATTACTCCTCCAAGAGGCCTCTCAAAGAAAGAGATGGGATTCCTGCTCGGGAACACCCTGTGCTAAACAACACTGCAAACTCAACTAAATAACTGAAGAATGCCAAAAGTCTAAACAGACCATATACAAAATAATAAGCCAAAAATCCCCCATATGGCTACCATCATCTTCCTTATATAGGTTATGAGCTTCCTTTACCTTGGCCCCACTTAATCAGGTCATTATATTCATGCAATCAATCACCCTCCAAAACTGCGTTATTCCTCATTTAATGTCCACTCTTCCATAACAACGCTATTGATTTGGTCAAAGTTGACCTATTCAACATGATCCAACCCTTGTTTATACTCAAAGGTGGTTTATTTAGCTGATTAGAAGGTCTCCTTTCACACTTGAAGTGTTTTTATTGCTGCTAAGGAGATTTATTGGCCTCCCCACGCATTATTCACCTACCTAGTGACAAAATAATCTATAATATTCCATTTATCTAAAAGCTAAATTTTAGGAATATTACAGTCCTCCCCTCCAAAATGTTGCTTGTCCTCAAACAATTGTAAAGGTGGAGAAAAATCCTCCCCTCCTCCTCTTGTGGCCTCCTCATCAATAGTCCCCACCATTGCTTCATATATTCTACAATTATTTTGTCTCCCAATGGTTCCTCCCAAATGTGTAAGTTGGCCTTTGGGGAATAAGCCCAATAGCCTTCATTATGAGACAGTGGAAGGTCTATATGGAAACCTTCTTGTTTTTCAATGGCCTCTTCAAGGTAGGGGTGATGACAAGCATAGGGGATCCCATTCCCAACGAGAGTCTCCCATCTCCATGCTATCACCCAAATGAAATGAATCACCTCCCAGCATGGTAATTCATAGAAACGTTCCTCCCAAAAGTTCATGAGAGGCATATCAAAAGTGATCCCAACAATTATATGTCTCATCTCATCAAGAAATAAGTGATCTAAATTAGTGGCCATATCATCTCCCATGCTCCCCTTGAAACATGAAGCATAAAATGTGTGGGAAATTCCACTCCCCATGGACACATCCAACCAATGTGCCTTCCCTCCAATCATGTTCCCAACAAATATAAGCACATCATCAACACATGGAATCATAATCAAAGTCATGCTAGCTGCCATGTGTAGTAAAGGTGAAGGAGAATGGTCCCTCATGTGCAACCAACGCAGTTTTTCTCCTAGCTACCATATAATATGATATAACAAGTGTTCCTCCCACCACTTGTTTTCTACCCCATTCTTCTTGTATGCTTGGAGAAGGTGTATGAGGGTTTGCGTTAATGAATCACACCATGAAGAATACATATCTCCCCAAAGTATTCTAAGGAATGATCAACATCATCATTGCTCATGGCCCCAAGTAGCCCAAGAAGCCAACAACGAAGAGTTCCCCCTCTTGGAGCAATTCCCTGCACATGTATTTTAAGAAAATGAAATCATATAGTAAATATATCATGATGCTAAAAAATAAAATCCTTACCATACAATTGGTTCAAATCATTGAGGTAGCTCATGGATGAGCTTCCTCTCACACCTAATGAGTAAGGAGGTGGTGATGATAATTCTTCCCAAGATTTATGTTCCTCCTCTCCCTCCGAACAATCTGTGCACTTCCTTATATGATAGTGCATCTCCTCTTTGAAATATTCTGACATGAATCCTTCCAAGATAGTATGGTATGTTCTAATGAAACCAATGGGATTGGAAAGAAATATCTCATAGGCTGCATGTAGTAGTTTAACCTTGAGTTTTGAGTCTCTAGTCAAGTAGATCTGATCAGGGAAGTAAATGACTCCATCAACCAATCTATACCTTCCATATGTCAATTTCCCATCAAGAACCTTACATATGAAAAGGTTCTTGGAATATTCCACCAATATTTGGGACTCCCAATATGGATCTAGGCTTCCCAACAATGACAGCGCTGTAGAAATCTGAAATGATTGGAATATTCCACCAATAGTTGGGACTCCCAATATGGGTCTAGGATTCCCAACAATGCTAGCACTGTAGAAATCTGAAATGAAGTATCTACCACATCATAACTCTCCTCTTTGACATGCTCAATGCCAAAGCCACATGTTGGAGTAATGTTACCCCACTTCTGCTGCCTCTCTTGCAACTAATCTTTCCCAAGACAAGATTGGAGTACATGGAAGTCAACCTCCTTTATGAATGTGTGGAAGTATCATTTGCTACCCAAAGGTTATGGAGTAGCCCTTTGACACCATGCTCATGTCATAATAGATTGTTGAATCATCATCTTTCAGTGCAAATAGCTGAGTGGGAGATCGGAATGTCCATATTAGAGAATTAATCACCTCACTTTTGAACCCATCAAAGTTTCTCTGCGCTATGGTAGCTCTTCCCAAGGCTCCTTTCCTAGCCAAATATGTCAATTTTGCACCATGTTGAGAGAACTCTTTATTCACCTTCCAATCAGGGGGTCTCCCTGGTGGAATGCCTCCATGTAAAGAGACATCAAAATCTGAAGTGGACTGTATAGATTAGTGGATTGATTTGTCCCTCCCTTCACTTCATAAATCAGTCTCCTTCTTCTATATATAAACCCTTTGAAATAAACAAGGGTGCATGCTCTCCATCCTTTGATGTTGATCCACTCTTTCTTCTCCTCCTTGGATAAAGGTGTTACTACCCATCACTACTGTCACATGATGCTCCTTGGGAACCTTTTGCAAAGATGGAAAAGCTCCTCCACTTGAAGCAATAGCTTCATGCCCATCTCCATGTGGTGATGGTTCTTCTTATGAAGTGGCAGTGTTGTTATTTCCTCTCTGCTGTTCCTCCTCATCAATATTTGAGAATACCTCATCAACAATGAGAGACCCTAGATCTTGTTCTTCCCTTGAAGGAGGAATCTCCATGTCTTCCTTTTGAGAGGAAAGCCCTACCTGCAATGGGGATCTTGCCCTTGGCAAGGTATCATACAAGTCTCTATCCCCCTCAATAGAAATTTCGAGTGGAGTTGGTGTAATAGATCTTTCCAACTCAGCAAAGGTTTTGAATGTTTTGGTTTGGCTAGCTTAATCAAAGATGTTTCAGATTGTTTTACATCAAATCTCTTCACTAATCTCTTAGTGAATCTTGCATAAGCAACAATATTTTCAGGATTAAATGAATATGATTCATAAAACCACCAAGTATGAGCCTTACCTTCAAGATGCAGTGCTTCTATCCTAAGGGCTTCCTTCTCTAAAACTTGATGTAGATGAAAATATGAGTCTAGCTGATCTATCCAATCCTTGGCTGTGCATTTGGATGACCCATAAAAATTTGGTAAAAATAATCTACCTCTTTTGATCCTATTGTGATTTCTGGGTCTTCTCTCCTCCTTGAGTTTGAAAAACCCTTGGAAGGGCCATCCAAGGAAAATTTCTCCTCATCATCACACTTGCATGAGGTTTTTTCTCTAGTGTTTCACCTTATTGCTTCTTGCACCAAATCAGACCATAAGCATTCCCAATTTGGTAGATTCTCCCTCCCATTTACCGAATCTTGGTAGCTATTCTAGCTCTTGGGAAGGCCTAGAAGTGCTAGGCTTACCAGATCATCTTCTACAACCATAACATCAACACTCCTAAGTTCATCGTGACATTGTATGAACCTTCTAAGATACTGTGGTATTGTGTTGCCCTTTTTGTATGAACCTGTTAGCCACCTATAAAATTTTTCATATCAAATGGTGGCTAAATTTTTTTGTAGCCTTCAAGAAACAATTCATGATTCAAAATTGTTAGTTCTTGAAGTCTCATGATGGTATTTTTACTTTAAGATAATATTCACTGTTGTTTCCCTCACAAAAGCCCTCAAATTGTTTTTGTTTACCTAAAGAAAGAGACTGCTAAAAAATCCCATGTTTCATCATTTTGCCCCTTCTTTCACTCATAGTTGACCTCCAATTTTCATTCCCTTTTCCTCATACAAATCCTCCATTTCCCTCATTTTAACCTTCAAAATTACTTCAAGACCCTTTTAAAACCATTTGGTCTCCTACCATTTGGTTTAAAAAGCCTTCTTTCCCCTATCGGAACCCTCCAATTGGCTTAAGAACTCTGTTTTTAGCCTTAAAAAGACTTATATTTTATTACACATAATTTTAGCCCCCGAGGGCTTAACCTTCATAATCCTTGCTTCTCATAGGACTGACAGCCCCGCAACCGGGTGCTAAGGGCCTAAAATCCTCTTCTAAACCTGTAAAAACCTTTTCCTCCTTTGTATTTCATGAAAATTCGACTTTCCACTATGTTTTAATAAATCAGATAGTTCGTAGTTTCGATGAAAATTTACCGTTGATCTGAACCGATCATCGATCGGTGGTCAATCGCATCGTAAATAAATATATAAACCTTTCTTGGTTTCTTCCTTTTCTCCAATTGCGATTAGCCCCTTTTATTTTGAAACCCCTGATCCCTTTGCTTTCTTCACATAACCCAGATCTCACAATCGGGCGCTAAAACGCTATAAAACCCTTTCCCGAGCCTTCCCTTTGTTTTTATAAAACCTGACGATATGTTTTTTAAACGAATCTTGACCGTTGATATCTCTAAGATCAACGACCATTGATCAATCGCATCATGCCCATTCTTCGTAATGTTTCTCATCGATGTGATCTCCGATCCAATCCAGGCCATCGATCATCCTTTGATCCGACGGTCGATACTTCATCGCATCGCAGATTTTCCTTTGGTGTTTCCCTTTCTCTCCTCCGATTGCAAACATGCGATTTAATCTGGACTATCGAATCCAAAAGAATCGACGGCCCAGATTAATCACCCTTCGCCATGGCCCTCTGACATTAAAAACCACCGATTCATCATGACTGTTGATCTCTCTAAGATCTAACGGCCCGTGCTTAATCGCATCGACAAGTTCCCTTTGTATTTTCCACTTGACTTACGATATTGCGATCAGATCTAGGCCGTCCATTTCATAGATCCGATGGTCCAGATCTAACCTGACTTCCCTTTTTTATTTCATAAACCCCGCTGTGTAAAATCCTTTGGTGTGTTGGGGTTCCCATGTTTTGGCCAGGCTGACAAAGACCAAAAGATGAGACAACATAGAACCACTTTCAGACCTTAGGATCTAGCCCTCCTAGGTCCAGAGAGGGATCTCTCTATAAAGCCAAAGGATATGTCCTTGAGGCTCAAACTATAAGATTTTAGGCTAGCTATAGGCTCGAGGTTGTTTGTCTGATTGTTTGTGTTTGGTTGGAGGGACTTAGGAAAAGAAGGTCCAATATAAGACAAGGATGAGCAAAGAGGAAGCTTAGGTAGAGAAAGATAACTCAAAGAACATCAAATCCATTGGGCTATGGAGTCAAGAAAGGATTTACTTGTAGTCAATGTGCAAGCTTTCAATTGGGCTAGTCATCAAGAGCATTTGGATCTTAAAGGGTATAATACGGGATGGAACATTAAGAACTGAAAATGAAAGGAGGGGGACCATCCAACTTTGTCTATAGATCATACCAGAGATCATTTAACTCCAGGCCTGCTTGGGCAGAATTAGAGGTAATTACCAGGGAACTTAGAGAGACTAGCTGGTCGTGCAAAGATCCTAGTGGACAGGGCTAACACTAATCCCCAGTGTTCCCAAACCTTCCAGCTAAATCCTACCAAGAACATCTAAACATAGACTTCATCAATTCAGACATCAGAGAGCAGGAAATGGCATCCGCTACACTGGTTAAATCAATTGAAATCAACATTCAGATACACATATGAGCAGAAAACATTGAGGTAGGGAGAGTAGGAAATATAAGGCACCTATCAAGGATGAATATTATATTATAATTCTGTTGCCTACCAGTAGGAACGAAATGAAATGAAATGGAATTAAACACAGAGAAAAGAAAACATCACCAGCTGCTTTAGATAAGGATCCAAAGAAACATGCTTGTCATATTAAAAACAACACCAATCAGGTACATCATAGCCCATAGCTTGAACATTCAGTCTGAATACATCAAATCTCAGCCTATCTTACAGTATACACAGAGAACTTGCCTCAAGAGGAAAATGCTTGCATTTCCCTGATATCTCATCAACAAGCTTTACAATATTTTTCTCTGAGCTTTATAGTAGAAGAGGAGCTCAGGAGGTAGGTGGATCATTGAATGTAGCATTAAACACACAAAATGAATGCAGGGCCGAAACCCATTCTGTTTGACTGCTGCATATTTAATCTCTGCCATCTCTTTACGCAGGAGTGATCTTCTTCAGATTTTCCTTTGCTCGAGATATGACTTTGATGCACTCTGGTGGCCATACTTTTCTGTACTTGTGGGGAATAAACAAACGTTGCACGACTGCTGAGAGGTCTCTTTCATAAATGTCTGACTGTTCTTGGACCGTAGTTACGGTGGAAATTCTTTCAGGGACATTCTGTGTAATAAAAACGGTATGGGCGCCCTGTCTTTCATGAAGAAAAACATCCTGTTGATTTGAGACCCTGATTATATGGTTTTCTGCGAGCTGGACTTTTCATGTAACCCGCGATGTCTTTGAACTGGTACCTCTGCCTTATAAAATCCCTGAAAAGGCGCAAAAAACTTCCATTTCCTGCCTCGAGCCTTATGCTGCTCCCGTACTGTCTTTGTTTGTGAAATCTAGGCTTTAATGGTGCCGAAGGAGGTTGGCAGAGCTCGAAATCCGTTCTTTAAATGCGAGACCTGTCACCTTGCCGCTGTATTGAAAGTTGTGCAACCATGGCGACGTTCACCATTTGATAAGCCTGCAAAAAATGGGATTGGGCGATGAAAACTATGCATAAGGGGTGGCTGTGGAAGACAGGGGGATATAAACATGGTGGTGGTGAGAACAGTGTTTTTGAATGAAATGAATGTAAAAATGCATTGGTATGGAGGAAACCACGACAAATAGGGTTTGGTGAGAACATGCTTTGTGAACAAGATCGAAGGACGTAGATCAACGGTGGAGACCAAACAGTTGGACAATATATGAAATGGGACGGAATGTACAAAAACATTAACTTTTAATGCAAATACGAAAATTTGGACTGCAGAGGAAATACAAAGGGAAAGCAATGAGATGGACGGGAAAGAACGTACGAGGCTGGACCCGGTACGGAAAACGCCGATCGCAAAGGCGGAAAGTGCGATGGGGCGAATAAGTGGCACCAACAGAAAACTGCGCTTTGCGCTTTGCGATGGAGGGAAAATGCGATGGGTGGAAAGACTGTATGGTGGGCCCAAGCCAGATCGAAAAATCGCAAATAGAGAAAATGTGATGGGAGAAAAGTAGCACCAAACAAAACTGCGCTTTGCGCTATCACGACGGGGCAGAATTTCGATGAGCGCAGATCGCAAAGTTGGAAAGTGTGATGAGCGCAGATCGCAAAAAAGAAAAACGCAATGGGCGTTAAAATAAAAACTGAAAACTGCGATCTGCGCTTTGCGCTAGGCATCAAAGGGTTTAAAACTTGGTTCCGGGGTGCGGGCGCATGGAAGAAAAGGGGCTAAGGGCGCAGCGGAAGGGGCTAAGCCTTATTACAAGGTTGGAAAGTGGGTTTTGGCCCTTCTTTAATGCATTTCAAGGCCAAGGAAGAGTAACGATAGAGGGATTAAGGGTGAAGGAAGCCCACAAAGGGGTAGGGGGAGGATATAAAAGGGATTTGAAAAGGTAAGAGGGGGAATAAAAGGGGAGATGAGGGAGAACAGAATAGGAGCTAAGGAGGGAAGATATAAGAAGGAAAAGGGGGCCTTTGGGTATTTCTTCACAAACAGGGAGGATTTATGATAGGCAGGAGAGGGGAACTTATCAAAGGATAGAAGGCACATGGAGGCTTCAAGGAGACTGTGTTTTCAGGGGAAAAGCATTCCTTGAAGGCTCAGGAACAATTTAGCCCCCCATTTGCTTGTCAAAAATTTCATAGGGGGGCTAACAGCGGCTCCACATGGGGATGGCTTCTTCTTGAAGGAGTCAAGAATTCAGAAATTGATCTCTTGGTGTAGGCCAGATGCCTGTTGCTTGAGCCATCCTTTTTTCTTGGATCAGCTGCCACTGTATAATAGAAATATCAGCAACAATATTTCCCAACCAATCTACCTACCCAGACTACAATCCTAGCGTTTTCCTTCGGGTGCATTTGAGATAGCAGACCCTTTACATTTATTTTTGAAAATAAAAGCAAACCTATTCTAAATCTACCCTTATTGCTCCATGAGGCCAGATTAGACTGTTGGCCTCATCCAATTCTCTACCTATTCTACTACCTGTTGGGATTACACTGTCCAACAGGTTTCTTCACCTACATTCTAAGACAGGAAATTTAAACACAGCCAAGCCAGGATTAGGTTGTCTGACTTGCTGTGGACTGAAAAGGCTGAAACTCAAAAACAAACTTGAGGACTTGACATCTGAGCTTTTGAAGCACCCTCTTTTCTTCATGTGACTCAGGTTTTGAGCATATTAGAGTCACTTCTTCATTTTCCTCCAGCTCTAATTTTGCGCGAGTTAGAGCTGGTTTCTTTCTTCTTTGCCAGTCCAGATTTTGGGCATATTAGGACCAGCTGTTTTCCATCTTGCCTTGGCTCAGATTTTGAGTTTATTAGAGCCAATATTTTTCACTTTTTCAGAGGTTCATGTTATGGGCATGTCCGAACCTCTGCCTTCTCTATTTTTTGGGACATTTTCTTTTTTCCTTGAAAACAAAACCAAAGCTGCAATGATATGTACAGTGAAAATGAAGCTGGAAATGAGAAAATTAGAAGAAATAATGTTTAAGCATCCTGCCATTGACAGGACCCCCAAACAGCTCTGTACCATCAAGTTCCTGTAAGAAAAACGCATTAGGACCTACAGTGGCTTGTATCATGTATGGACCCTGCCACAAGCTGTCAAATTTACCATGTTTGCCTTTATCCTCTCTCCTCGAATCCCATCTCAGAACCTTGTCTCCAACCTTGAAGTCTGAAGCTTTGGTTCTTTTGTCGAACTGTCTCTTGATGCTCTCTTGAATTCTGACAGCTCTGCTATAAACCTGCTCTCTTGTCTGCTGAAGATGGATTGTTTCATTGATTCTCCTTATCATGTTGTCCTCTTCTGATTGGACCTCTTGAACAAGCTTGATTACTGGAACTCCAAGATTAGTAGGAAAAACTGCTTCAGTCCCATAAACCAGCTGAAAGGGTGACATGCCAATAGATTTCTTTGTAGTGAGCCTATCTGCCCACAAGGCATGTATCAACTTTTTATGCCATGACCTTTTGTTCTCTTCCAGAAACTTCTTAATGATTGTAACCAGGCTTTTATTTGATGATTCAGCTAGGCCATTACCCTGGGGGTAATAGACAGTTGAATGTGCAAGTGCTATTCCGTACCTGTGACAGAAATCAATCATTCTTTTGGATCCGAAAGCAGTAGCATTGTCAGTGATTAATTTCCTTGGACAACCAAACTGAGATAGGATGAAATCTTCTAGGAACCTAATGATGACAAAATCAGTGGCATTCCTAGTAGGTATAGCTTCTATCCATTTGGTGAAGTAATCTGTAGTAGTTAGGATCCATTTGTGTTGTCCGGAGGAGGTAGGATGAATTTCTCCTATAAAGTCTAGGCCCCATTGCATGAAGGGACCTTCTATGGTGATCGGTTGCAGAGGGAGAGGAAGGAGTTTTCTTTTTCCCTCAAAGATCTGACATTTATGGCAGGCAAGAATCATTTTATGGACATCACTAAAGAGTGTAGGCCAATAGTAACCAGCCCTGAGTATCTTATTTGCAGTGGTTTTCCAACTCAGGTGGCCTCCACACTCCCCAGCATGGAATTCTTGTTTGATTTTTTCAGCTTCAGTTTCAGACAAACATTTCAGCAAAAGGCCATTTGGATTTTTCCAGTATAGACTCTCATCCATAATACAATAATTTCTGGCTTTAAGTTTGATGAATCTGGCCTTTGTTTTGGATAGTTCTGGAGGGGCATTGAGGTTAGTGAGCACATAAAGGATGTCAGTATACCAAGGAGAGTTCTGAAACTGCTCCTCAACAGTGGGGTGGGGCAATCCTTCTTGCTCATCTAAGGCATTCACCATGTTAATGTCCAAGGCCTGCAGGTTAGATTCAGCCATTAATTGGGCCAGGCCTTGACCTTTAATTAGCTTGGTGGGTTTTATTTCCAGATCATATTCTAAGATTGTAGCAATCCATTTGCCTCTTTTCCCATCTGGGTCTTGGGACAAGATATCTTTGACCACTGTATTTGGTACATAGGCAATGGTGTGAGAATGCAGAATGTACACCCTAAAGTCTTTTAAGGCCTTGATCAGAGCATAGGCCTGTTTTTACATGATGTTGTACTTTAAGGGTGCATCCCTTAAGGCTTTACTGAAGAAGGCTATGGGCTGTTCATTACCTTCTGCATTTTTCTGCAGCAAAACTGCAGCTATGGTGTGTGGGGAAGCAAATGAAAAAATCAGAAAATCTTTTGAGAAGTCAGGGCTGATAAGGACAGGGGCCTGGGTGAGCGCAAGCTTTACTGACTCAAAATATTTCTTGGCTTGAACAGTCCACTTAATTCCAGCATCTTTCTTCAGCATTTCAGACATTTTCCTAAGATGCTCAGCAAGATTAGGGATAAATATTCTAAGGAAATTGATCTTCCCAATGAAGGACTGCAGCTCCTTGATGTTTCTTGGATGTGTAATTTGAAGTATTCCCTCAACCCTCTAGGGGTCTATCCTAATCCCTTTTTCAAAAATAATGTGGCCCAAAAGCTTACCTTCTTGCAGCCCAAAGACAGTTTTCTTGGGGTTTAGGGATAGACCGTAGCTTCTACATTTTTCAAAAAATTTCCTCAGATGTTTTAAGTGTTCTTCTTTTGTTTTCGAAAAGACAGTTAAGTCATCCAAGTAGATGACTATAAAGTGTCCAATCTCATCTGAGAAAGCAATGTCCATCACTCTCTAAAAGGTAGCTACAGCATTCATCAACCCAAAGGGCATTTTCACATACATGAAGGTGCCCCATGGAGTGGTAAAAGCTGTTTTGAGTTGATCTTCTGGGAGTACCAGAACTTGGTTGTATCCTGAAAAACCATCAAGCAGGGAGATTCTCTTAGAGCCCACTACCTTCTGTAGGATATGGTCCATTCTAGGAAAAGGGTAGTTGTCTTTTAGGGAGGCTCTGTTGAGGTTTCTAAAGTCTATGCATAGTCTGATCTCCCCGGGTTTCTTCCTTACAGCCACTAAGTTTGACACCCAATCGGAAAACCTCACAGGGACTATTATGCCTGCTTCATACATCTTTTTTATTTCTTTCTCTACTGCAGGCAATTGTTTCGGATTGATTCTTCGAAGCTTCTGTCTGAAAGGCTTCTGGTTTTCCTTTAGTGGTATCTTGTGTTGTATGATGTTGGTGTCATAGGCCTTTAAGTCTTCATAGCTCCATGCAAACACATCAGTGAATTCTTTAAACAAGTTAATGTATTTTTCCTTCATGCTTGCAGGTATAGACCTAGCCAGTTTTATCATTCTGGGTTTGTTTTCAGTGCCTATGTTGCATTCTTCTATATCCGATTTTTCATGTTCTATGGTGGGCTTCTTTGCTACATCGTCAAAGTCAAAAAGGTCCTCTAGGGGTCCTAAGCCTCTTGGTATGTTCTTGTCTTTGGCTTGCAGCACCTCCATTTCTTCTCTACCTGCGTTTTCACATTTTATGGCCGAATATCCAGTTTCTTCAGAAAAATAATTTATTTCTATACTACAAAGTGTTTCTAGTTCATCTGGGGAATCCTCACTTGGCAGCTGTCATCAGAGTTTGAGTCTGAATCAGGAAATTCAAACTCATTCCTGCCCACCAGGAAATCTTCGATCTGTTTGTCTCCTTCAAAGACCTGCCAATATTTTTCATTGTCTGGCACTGCAGTCCTGAATTTGGTTTGAATGATAATTTGGTAGTCAACTGGGGCCTTGGGATACGAACTAGCCATACAAGCTAATCTGTTGGCAATAGCGTTTTGACCCCTAGGAACAAACACCAATTTTTATTCCAGGAAGGTTTTCAATATATCCATGGCATCGTTCCTATATGCCCTCAGTCTAGGGTGTTTTGCTGCGTACTCACCATTCACCTGTTTGACCACTAACTCAGAGTCTCCTAGGATAGTTATCCTGCGGGCTCCTAACTTTTTTAACAGATTTAAGCCCAGGATGAGAGCTTTATATTCTGCAATATTATTTGTACATTTGAAATGCAGATTAACAGCCAAGCTCTCTGAGTAGTTGTTTTCTGTATTTCGTAGCCATGCCCCCGCTCTAGCAGTTTTCCTAGTACATGACCCATCGAAGTTCATTTCCCACAGGGGTTCTTTGTTTAATTCATTTTCATCCTCTCCCCTACAGCTGGATTCGTCATTACGTGAGGTTTGTGCTAGGAGGGGTGTCATTTTGTGGTTTATTATGGGCATGGAGGCCAGGGAGGTGGCTAGCTTGCTATTTTTGTTCTGTTTCTGCTTCATTCAGAGTTATATTTTCAGCAGTTTTCCCATGGTCTTCTCCTTCGTATTCTTCTAGAGTAGCCATTATGTTGAAATCCATGGGCTGTATGTTTGGATTTCCATTAACTGATCTGGGCTCTTCTGAGGATTGGTCATTGTAGAGAATGAAAGAGTCTAGATCTGTATGTACAGAGTATAATGGTGAGTTTTCAGGTTTCTCGGGGCTACTGACTAAGAATTTCATCTGAGACTCCCTATACAGTCTTCTAAGTTGGCCAAATATGGGGATAGTGGCATAAGAGCCATCCATCTGCATTGTTCCTTGCAGTTTGGCTCCCCATGATCTTGACAACAACATGCCATACTTTGGTGGTACATCTACCACCACAACATCCATGACCACACACTTGGCAGGAATTTGGGTTAAAATCACACATAAGTCTTTGATGAGGCCTAGGCATTTTACTCTACTAGAGTCAAATGAATATAAGTCTTTGTAGGGTCTGGTGATTTCTAGGCCTAGCCTCTCCATCACTACCTTGGGCATTAAGTTGTGAGATGCTCCAGAATCATGCATTGCATTGTGAAAGATCTTGTCATGAATGTTGAGACTGATATAAAAAGGTGGAACTACCCCTTCCTGAAACGTTCCCTCAATATTTGGACCAAATAGGAGGGCAGGTTGATCGTCATTTAGATATACGGAATCGTTTATTTCTCCCAGATTCAATGCTTTCAAAATTTGGCCTTTATATACATCTTGAGATAATGGTACAGAGATTTTGATCTTTGCAATCTCACTCTCTAGATTGAAAGTGGACTGGGTCTTGGAGATACCAGGTTCTGTTTTATTTGCCACTGTTTTGGTGGCTGAATCAGCTTGCTGATTCCCACTATTTACATGTGTATGAACAGTTCTATCAGGAGTACTAACCGAAGTGCTAGCACTGCTGGTTGGTTGGCTTTGTTTTTCAGTATCTTGGTTGTCTTTTTCCTTAAGTTTATCAGAACTTACAACTGTTGTTTTATTATCTATAGAGGTTGCTTTAGAAGTTTTGTCAGGTCTTTTCTTGATAGTTACCTCAGGAGTATTTTTTTTGGAAGTATCTTGACTTTTCTTGCTCCTAAGTTCATATTGTTCCCTGACCTGTAGCATGGCATCTTCAAATCCTAATTTGTAATCATCAGTTTCTAACCATTCCTCACTCCAATATGAAGGTGAGGGCTGGTCTTATTCTGAATCACAGTTAAGGACTGAGTCCTCTGCTTCAAACATATTTATGGTGTTCCCCTCAGACTCTTCAATGATTCCCTCGTCTTCATCTAAATTTTTTTCTTGAAATGGGGGAATAATTTGTTGATCTGACTCTCTTTGTCTGTTGGGGGCAGCATTATTTCTTCTAATGTTTTGGTTCTGGTTTCTGTTCTGGTTGTTGTTTTGGACAACCATCCTCTTAATCATTTGTTTCAGTTCTTCCACATTTTTGGACAGTCTGTCATATTTGGGATCGGATGTGGAAGCTATGTTGTCATCCCTATAGGTTACCCTTTTTTCAGCTTTCAGTCTTGCCCTTTTTTCCATAAGGTTTGCTTCTATGGTTATGGCTCCTTTCTGCATGTCTTCTAGGGTGGTGTACTCTTTATCTCTAAGCTCATAGGCCATGTCAGCATCAAATCCATCCGGATATTTTTCTAGGGCCATGCCTTGTGGAGGTTTCATGTGTGGAGGGAGAGCATTGTAAATGCTGTTGAATCTAGTGGTGTAATCATGAACACTCCCTCCTACATTCCTCTTAAGGGACATGTATTTTGCTAGGAGCTGGCGAGGGTTGGCTCTAACCTCCCATTTGTTTATGAAGGTCTGGTATAGTGCGGGGAGATCTTGAATACTACCAGGAGGTAGATTTTTGAACCACTTTTTCACCTCACCCCCTAAGCTTTGGGCAAAGATTCTCATTTTTATTGTTTCATCATCAATCTCCACGTAATCAAAAGAGTCTTCCATTTTATCTACATGTTGCTAAGCTGTTATGGACTCTTTAGCAGTGAAGTGTGGGATTTTTGACTGATAATCATTTGGCAAGGGTAACAAAGGTTGGGGTAGGACTAAAGGTGCATACCAAGCTGCCATGATGATATTCTGGTGAGGTATAGGGTTAGCTTGAGCAGTTGGTATTTGAATGACCGGGATGGTAGGACCAGCAGAAGTCTGTTGAGCAGATCTAGGGTGAGAGAGCCCCAAGTTTTGAAGGCAATGAAAATCAGGGGGTGTGGAAGGAGGGGTTTCACTGTCCCTAGTATTTGGCTGGTCTGAAACACTGAATGACCTAGTTCTAGGTAATCTGTTTTGAAGGTCTAAGTCAAAGAATGGGTCCAATAGAGCTGCAAGATCTTCTGGTGCAGAATTAGCTCTATGAATATGACTGGAAATAGTTGGTCCGCGTAGTGTGGGAGCTCTTCTGAGGATACTCTCTGGATTTTCAACTATTTTCGGTGGGTCAGGGTTTGGATAAGCTCTTGTATGAACGGTTCTGAAAGCCAGAATGTTGTTTGTAAGCCAAGCAGCTTAACCCCCTTGTTACTTCTACTTTGTGGTTAATGTCATCTCAGGAACTGGCCTCTCAGTGGAGTCTTCATTATGTTTCGGCACTGGTCTCCCAGTGGAGTCTAATTGTGAAACCAAGCTAATCAGCAGGCCTACTGATCACCAATGGAGTCTTTTGACGTTTAGGAACAATGGAGTCGCTAGGTGGAGGGTTCAGGATGTTTCCAAAGGGTACACTGTCCACTGCAGTGCTAAGGCACTATCACCTTTCAGGAATCTCCTCTAAATCAGCCAGCTCCAACCAGAGATTGACTGGGAGAGCATTTACCAGATATGTCGCCTCCGAAAAGAGGATGAGATCCGGGGGCTATCTGGCCCTTTCCAGTCTCTGTCCAAGAGTATGGTGGATATTCAATAATGGAGGTTGATTCAAAAAAGGGGGGACTTACTGCCAACCTGATCAGAGCTCTAAGCTTCTGAGATTTTAAGAGTGTTTAAGATGAAATGTACTCAGAATCCCCAGTGGAGTCGCCATTATGTTGGGGTTCCCATGTTTTGGCCAGGCTGACAAAGACCAAAAGATGAGACAACATAGAACCACTTTTAGACCTTAGGATCTAGCCCTCCTACGTCCATAGAGGGATCTCTCTATAAAGCCAAAGGATATGTCCTTGAGGCTCAAACTATAAGATTTTAGGCTAGCTATAGGCTCGAGGTTGTTTGTCTGATTGTTTGTGTTAGGTTGGAGGGAATCAGGAAAAGAAGGTCCAATATAAGACAAGGATGAGCAAAGAGGAAGCTTAGGTAGAGACAGATAACTCAAAGAACATCAAAGCCATTGGGCTATGGAGTCAAGAAAGGATTTACTTGTAGTCAGTGTGCAAGCTTTCAATTGGGCTAGTCATCAAGAGCATTTGGATCTTAAAGGGTATAAGACGGGATGGAACATTAAGAACTGAAAATGAAAGGAGGGGGACCATCCAACTTTGTCTATAGATCAGACCAGAGATCATTTAACTCCAGGCCTGCTTGGGCAGAATTAGAGGTAATTACCAGGGAACTTAGAGAGACTAGCTGGTCGTGCAAAGATCCTAGTGGACAGGGCTAACACTAATCCCCGTTGCTCCCAAACCTTCCAAATTTCTAAATCCTACCAAGAACATCTAAACATAGACTTCATCAATTCAGACATCAGAGAGCAGGCAATGGCATCCACTACACTGGTTAAATCAATTGAAATCAACATTTAGATACACATCTGAGTAGAAAACATTGAGGTAGGGAGGGCAGGAAATATAAGGCACCTATCAAGGATGAATCTTATATTATACTTCTGTTGCCTACCAGCAGAAACGAAATGAAATGAAACGGAATTAAACACAGAGAAAAGAAAACATCACCAGCTGCTTGAGATCAGGATCCAAAGAAACATGCTTGTCATATTAAAAACAACACCAATCAGGTACATCATAGCCCATATCTTGAACATTCAGTTCGAATACATCAAATATCAGCCTATCTTACAGTATTACATAGAGAACTTGCCTCAAGAGGAAAATGCTTGCATTTCCTTGATATATCCTCAACAAGATTTACAATATTTTTCTCCGAGGCTTAGTAGAAGAGGAGCTCAGGAGGTAGGTGATCATTAAATGTAGCATTAAACACACAAAATGAATGCTAGTGGCCGAAATCCATTCCCCGTTTTACCGCTCGCATATTTAATCTCTCCGTCATCTCTTACGTTATGAGTGATCTTCTTTCAGATTTGCCTTTGCTCGGGATATGACTTTGATGCACTCTGGTGGCCATACTTCGCTGTACTTGTGGGGAATAAATAAATGTTGCACGGCTACTGAGAGGTCTCTTTCATAAATGTCTGACTGTTCTTGGACCGTAGTTAGGGCGGAAATTCTTTCAGGGACATTTTGTGTAATAAAAACGGTATGGGCGCCCTGTCTTTCATGAAGAAAAACATCCTGTCGATTTGAGACCCTGATTATATGGTTTTCTGCGAGCTGGACTTTTCATGTAACCTTTGATGTCTTTGAACTGGTACCTCTGCCTTCTAAAATCCCTGAAAAGGCACAAAAGACTTCCATTTCTTGCCTCAAGCCCTCTGCTGCTCCCGTACTGTCTTTGTTTGTGCAATCTAAGCTTTAATGGTGCCGGTGGAAGTTTGCAGAGCTCAAACTCTGTTCTTTAGATGCGAGTTCTGCCGCCTAGCCGCTGTATTGAAAGTTGTGTAACCATGGCTGCGTTCTCCATCTGGTAACCCTACAAAATACGGGGCTAGGTGATAAAAACCGTACATAAGGGGTAGCTGTGGAAGACGGGAGGAAATAAACGTGGCGGCAGTGAGAACAGTGTTTTTGAATGAAATGAATGTAAAAATGCATTGGTATGGAGGAAACCACGACAAATAGGGTTTGGTGAGAACATGCTTTGTGAACAAGATCGAAGGACGTAGATCAACGGTGGAGACCAAACAGTTGGACAATATATGAAATGGGACGGAATG
Organism: Pinus albicaulis; assembly: GCA_034641835.2. NCBI lineage: Eukaryota > Viridiplantae > Streptophyta > Pinopsida > Pinales > Pinaceae > Pinus > Pinus albicaulis. The sequence continues at coordinate 1,429,652,648 of CM076581.1, read as the reverse complement.
TACAAAAACATTAACTTTTAATGCAAATACGAAAATTTAGACTCCAGAGGAAATACAAAGGAAAGCAATGAGATGGACGGGAAAGAACGTACGAGGTGGGACCCGGTACGGAAAACGCCGATCGCAAAGGCGGAAAGTGCGATGGGGCGAATAAGTGGCACCAACAGAAAACTGCGCTTTGCGCTTTGCGATGGAGGGAAAATGCGATGGGTGGAAAGACTGTATGGTGGGCCCAAGCCAGATCGCAAAATCGCAAATAGAGAAAATGCGATGGAAGAAAAGCAGCACCAAAAAAAACTGCGCTTTGCGCTATCGTGACGGGGCAGAATTTCTATGAGCGCAGATCGCAAAGTTGGAAAGTGCGATAAGCGCATATCGCAAAAAAGAAAAACGCGATGGGCGTTAAAATAAAAACTGAAAACTGCAATATGTGCTTTGCGCTAGGCATCAAAGGGTTTAAAACTTGGTTCCAGGGTGCGGGCACAACGGAAGGGGCTAAGCCTTATTACAAGGTCGGAAAGTGGGTTTTGGCCCTTCTTTAATGCATTTCAAGGCCAAGGAAGAGTAACGATAGAGGGAATAAGGGTGAAGGAAGCCCACAAAGGGGTAGGGGGAGGATATAAAAGGGATTTGAAAAGGTAAGAAGGGGAATAAAAGGGGAGATGAGGGAGAACAAAATAGGAGCTAAGGAGGGAAGATATAAGAAGGAAAAGGGGGCCTTTGGGTATTTCTTCACAAACAGGGAGGCTTTATGATAGGCAGCAGAGGGGAACTTATCAAAGGATAGAAGGCACATAGAGGCTTCAAGGAGACTGTGTTTTCAGGGGAAAATCATTCCTTGAAGGCTCAGGAACAATTTAGCCCCCCATTTTCTTGTCAAAAATTT